>JAODAL010040164.1:0-37188 GCA_025379985.1 Phyllomedusa bahiana
TACCCGCCAGGCAACTTTTTTTCCTTTTTCTACTGTAAATTTCGAGATTTTTGGGGAAAATTTGGACCCATTTTCCTGTTTTTAGCTGAAAGGATGAAACCCGGGTGTGGTTTTTTCCTGCGAACCCATCGCCTCAAAGTTCGCCAACGGGTGCTTCAGAGATCCCCCTTCTGCCTCCCTTGGGTTGTAACGGGGGGCTATTTGAGTCACTGTTGCCTTTCTATAACTTAAACCCATTTTGGGCCATTTCCCTTTGACCTCTGCATCACGGCATTTCCCCCCACGGGACGCCGCTCACTGGATGTTTTTTTTCTTTTTCGGACCTTCTTAAACCCTAGAGAGGGTTTGTGCGGAAAATCCAAATCAGCAGTTTCTAAAAAACTCAACCACCCTTCGGCACCAACCCTGCCACGTTAAAAGGCACTCAAATCACCTTTTTTTTCCCCTACTGAGCCGGTTTGAACTGCAGGAGATTGCTTGCCCAAATCTCATCCCAAATGCACTGATTGCCGCCTTTGGAGGCTGATTAAAATTAAGTGTTAACACATTTTGGACGTGTACCAAAAAAAGTGGCCGGGAGGGGTATTGTGTATAATAGGTAATATATACTAATATGTTATACATTGAAAAACCCACCACCTTTTGCACTCTCGTGCCTCCTAAGCTTAAGGATCTGCGAGACAGGAGTCATGTGCCTATTTCACAAACCTCCAGTGTAACTGGGCTGTTTCTCATTGTGGGCGGGGCTCAGGACCACTCATGATGGCCCTCTCCCATTCACTGCTCTCGGTGCCCCGGGTGGTCGCCCATCCTGCCCAACTCTAGGAATGGCCTTGCTGTTTAGTTAGTTGTTTCATGGCAATTGCTCAGGATCCTTACATGTCAGCTGAGCGGGTTGTGCACCAGGAGCTTTAACAACTTCAATAAATTCTTAAAAATTGGGGGCCTATTGCAGAGTATACGGCAAGTTCTCCAGTCTAATCCTGATATGTCAAATTATTTTTTTTTTTAAATCGTTTTCAGTTTGGTTTGGTTCTAAATTTGGTTATTGTCTAAGTTAAGTCAAGTTCAAGAGTTTGTAATTCTTGAGAAAATCAGTTTTGTGCTTGTCTAGTTCCTGCTGTACTCTGTAAAGGGAATCTCTGGCTTCCGGAGCCTCTTTTTGTAGCTTAGTTGTAGCTTATGGACATTTTGGAGGGATAGTTTTAGAGACATAGGTTTTTTTGGGGACAGGGGGGGTCCATAGGGCAGGTTTAGGGGGAAAAATAAAAGGGCCTTATTTTAAATCATTACACTATTATTCTTTTGTATCTGGATTAAACCCACATGTGGAATTTCCACCAACCGTGCGCCTGTCACAATCCACCCACTGTCCCTTTGCTGAATCATCTGGTGTTGAGTATTTATCTTTGATACACGCTTCATATTGTTATTTCTTGTGACTGCTAGTGTACTTGCCTGTTTTGGGTTGTTTGTTGTTTGTAGCATCATTACACCTTATATCAGTCCTCAAAATGATTCTCAAAGGTGAACAAAAGTCCGCAATGTCTGCTTACATATTGGAGGCGATGTCAGTCTCTCCTTACTGCTGAGACCACTCCAGATTGTAATCAATGACAGTACAATATACTGAGATGTTAGAGATATTAGCCTGTGTTTTACAAGGAGTTTGCTTTGCTTTTATATAGATAAGTACTGAGGTAAATTTGTCTTCTATTCATTTTATTTGTTTGACTTTGGGTTTTTTAAAGAGCCCAGAAAAAAAAGTGATGGGATGACAAAGATGTCTTGATTCATTTTTTTTCTCAAGCCCCTAACAAACAGACCGGTCAAGGTATGTTATTATGAAGAAATGGTGTTGACCTATTTGAATGCTTTGGATGGAGTAACAAGCATATGACAGTAACAGAAGCACAATGGTTAAAGGTCAGACAGTACTAACTGTTTGGAAAACCATTAAACGTGTTTTTTTTAATAACAAAAGCAGCAATTTTGCAATTCCCCCATTTTTAACGGGTTTCCAATCTGACAGAGGGTTTACATATTACTTGTAAAATTACCTGATTTTTTTTTAAATAATGTGAGTTAAAAACTCATTTTCGCAGTAGAAATTTACACTTGCCTGCAGCTAGTACAAGGTGTACTGGTGAATATTAATTGCACTGGAAGGATATTGCCAATTTATCTCCGATGAGTTTCTGGCAATAAAACATTACCGCTTTCTGGAATGGTAATAGTTTTAATCGGGAAATACAGAAAAGAGCCTGGAGACTAAGACTTTAAGATTGGACTCTTTCAGATAATGTTCTCAGAACGGCAGTTTCGAATTGTAATTTTTCACACTGGGAGAGTTTATGTGAGCTGCTCTTGAGTGGCTCTTTTCCTTTAATGTACAGGCGTGTTAATTAAATTTCGCACATGTATGTTTCCTTCACCTTTTTTCTTGTATATCTTATTTAACCAATATTGCCAGAAGCTTCCTAATCAACGGAAATGTTCTTTGTTGCCACTGGGAATCTGCTTCCCTTTTTCTCTTAAGTAGGGGCTTTTATAGTTTAATGCCGACAGAACAAACATTTTTGTATGCAAAACGACATAAGCCGCCGTCTTTATGTTTCTTCAATGGCTTTCTATCCGGCATCATAACACAGTCACATTGCAATTTTTGGGTTTTTTAAATTCATTCTTCTGCTTTTATATTTTACAATTTTGTTTTATACCTCTATAACTTTCTTACCATATTGAAATGTGTTTTCCTTGTTTGCCTGAAATTGTACTGATGTGTGAAATAAATGTGCAAAGCTGATGAAAGACAGAGCTATAATTTTGTTACAAGGCAAAAAATGTGTTAACAATTTTAGTTTATGTTGTGGAGAAGAAATACATTTTTCTTATTTTCACCTTCATATCAAATGTTACTGGTTTTAAAGATGATGCTTTCTACCATATCATGTTCTTAGAATGAAGCTATGAAATCACAATTGGCATTGTGCAAGGCTGAGTTAAGAAAGTTAAAATAGGTCTTTAGCTTTGCACATTGTAGGTTTTTTCATCAATAAAGAGTGGCATGTCATCTGTAGGAGCCAAGAAGGTAAGGTACATACATGTAGTTGAGCTAAATTTGTAAAAGCAATTGAGCTACAGCTGGCTATACATACTAGATATTTGTCAAGAAAAGGCCTAACTTTATTATGATGTCTCATGGTGGAGGAGGGGAACAAGATTTGGACAGGTTGGTTTAAAAACATTCAGAACCAGTGCTGATTTGAGGTTTGGATATAGGGTCAAGTGTTCTGGATCTTTAGCCAGGTGCCATGTGCATTTTGGCTGGCGATTGCCCCTTTTTCAATATATACTGTCTGTAGTGGGACTCCCACCAATCACTTATTAATGGTCAATTCTAAAGGGGTTTTCCCATCTGGCTCTTTCACAGAGCAAGCTTCAGGATCCTACTTCCTGTTTAGGCTGTGGGTGGTTCCACAGCAGTGACTGAGATTTGGGCTCTTGAATTTTTGTTACCATCCCAAGGCTGCTAGAGAAGAGAGAGGCGACTGGCAGCCTAGGGAACCTTCTGTAAACAAGCAAGAAACTACTCTAATTCTTAAAGGAGCAAACTCAGAACAGCAATATATTTGATAATTATCTTTATTTACCTTTTCCTAAATGTTTAAAGCTAATCAATGTAATGGGAATAGTCCACTATTTACACTAAGAATAAAAATATACTTTTTATCTATGAATGATAAATACAATCAAAGATCAACAATTCCTTTGTACTTATTTTTTGTTCAGTGAGCTTCTCATCTACCTGCTATCATTAGAAATGTTCATAGTTTTTCGGATCTTATCAATCATTTTAGAACACTATATATATAGGTGTTAATCTGTATTCTTTCCCGTGTCCAATTTATAGACCACAACCATTCTCTTAATTTGGCTTTCCTCTGAACCATTAATATATGTTGTAAGACACCTCTAGTGATGGCTTATCTGGCACATTGGGTGTGTTGATATTTCCATCAGATGCTCGAGTAGTCGCACTGACATTAATCTTATGTGTATGTGTTTGGCAACCAACTGTCTTTTTTTATTTACAATGTGTTAAACCAGGTAGAGAAAAGTTGATGGAACTTGCCAATATCAGCAGGATGAATGACTGGGTTTTCTGACTAAATCCCAGCAGATAATAAATTACTGCCAGAAGTTTCTCAAAGTAGTTTATTTCAACTGAGATAAACATGCATGCATGGTGTGTGCATGCCAATATTGTAGTTCTGAAAATTATCTGTTGGCTGAACCAGCACATATCTACTTATTTATTTATACAGCACTGTTATATTCTACAGCGCTGTATAAAGATTGTCATTATTCACAGTGGAGATTTTTATTATACACACATAAAACAGCAATCTCATGGGTATAGCCAACATAAAGTAATATGTTTTTTCTTACTATTCTATGCTCCAGGGACTAACTTATTAAAATAAACAGGATGTGGGGCACACTGATCACTCTAGAACAGTTGATGGATACTTTAGGATATTATCATATTATATTCTATTATAAATAATAAATACATTTATAAATAAATAATGTATTAATTTAATTTTTTTATTTGTAAATTATTATTTATAATGTTTTAAATTACTTATAACAAAAAATATACACTCACCGGCCACTTTATTAGGTACACCTGTCCAACTGCTCGTTAACACTTAATTTCTAATCAGCCAATCACATGGCGGCAACTCAGTGCATTTAGGCATGTAGACATGGTCAAGACAATCTCCTGCAGTTCAAACCGAGCATCAGTATGGGGAAAAAAAGGTGATTTGAGTGCCTTTGAACGTGGCATGGGTTGTTGGTGCCAGAAGGGCTGGTCTGAGTATTTCAGAAACTGCTGATCTCCTGGGATTTTACACGCACAACCATCTCTAGGGTTTACAGAAAGGTCCGAAAAAGAAAAAACATCCAGTGAGCGGGAGTCCTGTGGGCGGAAATGCCTTGTTGATGCCAGAGGTCAAAGGAGAATGGGCAGACTGGTTCGAGCTGATAGAAAGGCAACAGTGACTCAAATAGCCACCCGTTACAACCCTGGTAGGGAGAAGAGCAAACTCTGAACGCACAAATACGGCGAACTTTGAGGCAGATGGGCTACAGCAGCAGAAGACCACACCGGGTGCCACTCCTTTCAGCTAAGAACAGGAAACTGAGGCTCCAATTTGCCCAAGCTCATCGAAATTGGACAGTAGAAGATTGGAAAAACGTTGCCTGGTCTGATGAGTCTCGATTTCTGCTGCGACATTCGGATGGTAGGGTCAGAATTTGGCGTCAACAACATGAAAGCATGGATCCATCCTGCCTTGTATCAACGGTTCAGGCTGGTGGTGGTGGTGTCATGGTGTGGGGAATATTTTCTTGGCACTCTTTGGGCCCCTTGGTACCAATTGAGCATCGTTGCAACACCTTGTTGAATCTATGCCACGAAGAATTGAGGCAGTTCTGAAGGCAAAAGGGGGTCCAACCCGTTACTAGCATGGTGTACCTAATAAAGTGGCCGGTGAGTGTAAATAATAAAAATAATAAGTATAAAATATATTTATTATAATTTAAGATATTTTTTTGTTTATCCTTTTACAGAAAATAGAGTGATATTTACAGCAGATTAAATAAGTATTGAACATATCATCAGTTTTCTAAGTAAATGTATTTCTAAAGGTGATATTGACATAAAATTATCAACAGATGTGGTAACAACCAAATCCAATCCACACAGGCTAAGAAAGCAAACCATAGATGTCCATAAATTATGTTAAGTAATGGGAAATGAGTATTAAAAACATGAAGAAAGATGTGCAAAAAGTCATGACGACACCATCTGAAGTATGTCAGTAATTAGAAAGCAATCCTGCCACTTAGTGAAAATAATATCAGCTGGTTCAACTGATGTCCTATAAAAAGTGCCTAATTACTATGGTGCCACACAAGAAACATCTCATGAACCAGTGAGCTGTCTTGTTGTAGCAAAACATACTGATGGCATTGGTTACAGAAGAATTTTAAAACTACTGAAGGCTCCAGTGAGCACTGTTGCCATAATCCAGTAGTGGAAAGATTTCAGGCAGAGGAGTCAAAACAATTATCAGAAGAGTTGTCCAAGAGCCACAAACTGACTGTGGAGAGCTGCAGAATGACATGGAATCAGCAGGTTCACTTGTTGCAAAGACAACAAGCCGACCTGCACTCACCCTCCATGGCCTGGATGTACAGTCCCGATGGTTAAACACTAGGTGTGTTTAAGTGTGTTAAAAGTTTGCTCAACAACATTTAGACAAGCGTGTGAAATACTGGGAGAATATAATCTGGTCAGATGGACGCCATATTACACACAATGTTTGGAGGTCAAAAGGCACTGCATATCGCCCCAAAACACCATGCCAACAGTGAAGTTTGGAGGTGGGTGCTGTTTTTCAGCATATGGCACTGGCAAACTTCATATAATTGAAGGAAGGATGAATGGACATCTGCTGCCATCTACCTGGATGATGAAACGAGGGTGGACATTTCAGCAAGACAATGATCCCCAACACACAGCCAAGGAAACTCTCAATTGGTTTAAAAGAAAGAAAATAAAGCTGCTAGAATGGCCCAGCCAATCATCTAACCTGAATCCTATGGAAAATCTATGGAAGGAACTAGAGGTCAGAGTTCACAGAAGAAGCCCATGGAACCTTCAGGATTTATAGAGTGTTTGTGTGGAAGAATGGGCCAAAATCCCACCTGGGCAATGCATCAGACTAGTTTCTCCATACAGGAGGCGTCTTGTCATCACCAACAAAGGCTTTGTTCGAAGTTTTAAATACATTTCAGTAAGCGTGTTCAATACTTCTTCCCTGTGTCATTTCTCATTACTACATATAACTTAATTTATGTACAGCTATGGTCTGATTTATTTACCTGTGTGGATTGGAGGGGTTGTTACCGACATCTGGGAAGAATTTCATGTCAATAACAACTTTAGAAATATACCGTATATACTTGAGTATAAGCCGACCCTATAGCCGAGGCACCAAACTTTTGCCCAAAAAAAGGGAAAAAAACTTATTGACTCGAGTATAACCTAGGGTAAAAATGCAGCGGCTACTGGTAAATTTTAAAATAAAAATGGATACCAATAAAATTACATAGGCAGTTTAATGTCCCCCATAGGCAATTATAGGCAGATATATGGCCCTATATGCAGGTATAGGCAGGTATATGTCCCCCATAAGCAGATTATAGGCAGGTATATGGCCCCATACGCAGGTAATAGGCAGGTATATGGCCCCATACGCAGGTATAGGGCAGGCTGTAGGCAGGTATAGGGCCGGCTGTAGGCAGCTGTAGGCAGGTATAGGCAGCTGTAGGCAGGTATAGGGCAGGTATAGGCAGCTGTAGGCAGGTATAGGGCAGGTATAAGCAGGCTGTAGGCAGATATGGGCATTTTAAGGCAGCTGTAGGCAGGTAAAAGGGCCGGGGGTAGGCAGGTATAGGCAGCTGTAGGGGAGGTATAGGCAGCTGAGGGCAGGTATAGGGCTGGCTGTAGGCAGGTATAGGCAGCTGTAGGCAGGTATAAGGCCGGCTGTAGGCAGGTATAGGCAGCTGTAGGCAGATATAGGGCAGGTATAGGCAGCTGTAGGCAGGTATAGGGCAGGTATAGGCAGCTGTAGGCAGATATAGGGCAGGTATAGGCAGCTGTAGGCAGGTATAGGGCCGGCTGTAGGCAGGTATAGGCAGCTGTAGGGCAGGTATAGCTAGCTGAGGGCAGGTATAGGGCTGGCTGTAGGCAGGTATAGGCAGCTGTAGGCAGGTATAGGCAGTTTAAAAAAATTAAAAACCAATCACTTACCTGACTCCCCGCTGCTCCGTCTCCCTCGCCGCTTCTCGGCACAGGCGGGTGACATCATCAGGCCGTGCACGCAGCGTGATGACACACACTGCCTGTGCCGGAAACTCTAGACAGCCGCGAGTCTGCGGCTGCCCGTAGTCAACTGCGGAGCACGGAGCGCTCCCCTCTGTGCCCCGCAGTGGTAAACTCTTCACCTGTATGCGCTCCGGAGGAGTCGCATGTAGGTGAAAGGGATCGCGGACAGTGCCCGGGCCAGCGCAGCGCCCGGACACTGTGCGCTCACTCGGCCTTCAGTTATATGGGGCTCCCTGAGGAGTCGCATATAACTGAAGCGTCCCTGTCAGCACTCGGGCCATCGCAGCGCCTGAAATTTCCAACAGTGACTCGAGTAAAAGGCCGAGGGGAGATTTTTCAGCACATTTTTTGTGTTGAAAAACTCGGCTTATACTCGAGAATATACGGTATTTACTTAGAAAAACTTATTTCAGCCGCTGTATATTTATCATTTTCATATTTATTTTAAAACCTGGTTCCTCAGCTGTTGTTTTAAGACAGACAAAAAGTGTGTCAATTGGTCATAGTAGCCATTCAGATTACTGCTTTTCACTATAATCTATTCCAATTGCACTCGATTTGCATCTCAAGACAGAAGATTCTGATGCTAACAGTTTTTAGTGAAAACTCATGTTCAAGGACAATATTCTTAGCTTATACTTACAAAAAGTATAATAGATGTACTGCCCTAGATACAGTCATATGAAAAAGTTTGGGCACCCCTATTAATCTAAATCATTTTTAGTTCTAAATATTTGGGTGTTTGTAACAGCCATTTCAATTTGATATATCTAATAACTAATATTGCACATTTTGTGTTAGTACAATAAACCTCATTTCAATCCGGAAATATTACTGTGTCCATCAGTTATTAGATATATCAAATTGAAATGGCAGTTGCAAACACCCAAATATTTAGAACTAAAAATGATTAGATTAATAGGGGTGCCCAAACGGTTTCATATGACTGTATAAATACAATGTGCTGACCTGTAAGAAAAAGCAGCCATCATTATATATGGCATTT
This sequence comes from Phyllomedusa bahiana, assembly GCA_025379985.1. NCBI lineage: Eukaryota > Metazoa > Chordata > Amphibia > Anura > Hylidae > Phyllomedusa > Phyllomedusa bahiana. The sequence continues at coordinate 8,970 of JAODAL010040164.1, forward strand.
CTATTGATGGTATGATAGAATCACCTTGGCCTAACTGCATAGCTAACAAAATATCACATTCTGAAAATGGTAAATTCGAATTAATCTTGCTTAGGACATTTTTCTTTCTGTAACTGAAGATCTACTGTAATTAAATTGAAATTATCTCATTTAAGACTTGTAGCTTCGCCAAATAATAACATTCAAATTGGACATTACAACATATTAGACCTCTCGTGGGAGGGGGGGGGGGGTAAAGTTTATCCTTAACTCATTAATGCCGGGGCCTATTTTTTTTTTTGTCACGCTCGTTTTTCCCTCCTCACCTTCCCAGACATAACTTTTTTATTTTTCCAATTACATAGACGTATGAGGTCTTTTATTTTGCGGGACAAGATGTACTTTCTAATGGTGTCATTCACCGTACCATAGAATATACTGGGAAACTGCAAAAAATTCTGAGCGGGGCATTCTACAATTTGATATGAATCCGGCAATACCAAACAAATACCATTATGTTTTGGTACCGTAAAAAAAATTTCAAACATTTTCTATTTATGAAATTTGCGCCGTGGCACCATTTTCTGCAACCAATAACTTTTTTGTACTAACATCTACGGACTTGGGTGAGGGTGCATTTTTTGCGGGCTGGAGTGTACTTTTTATTGCTGCCAGTTTGGAAGACATGTGACTTTTTTGATTAAATTTATTCCAATTTTTATGGGACGAGAAATAACCCAAAAAAACACAATATTGGCGTTTGGATTTAATTTTCTTCTACGGTGTTCAGCGTACGGAATAAATGATGTTATATTTCAATAGATCAGACTTTTTTGGACGCAGTGATACAAAATATGTGTAACTTTTTTATTATTTAATTTTTTTTATTTGTAAAATGGCAAAAAGGAGGGGTGAGTTGAACTTTTAATATTTTTTTTTTTTTTACACTTTAAAACTTTGTTTTTTACTGTAACTTTGAGTCCCCCTAGGGTGCCATATTCACTGATCAGAACCCCGCGATTTTGCCACAGGTGTTCCAATTGGAGTGAGAAACGGTGCGCATCACCATTTCTCATTTAGACGTTGTGGCATCTAAGGAGTTAAACAGCACGGGATGGCGGCGGCACCCTCCCACTCTGTAACCGCCTGGTGTTAGCTGCAATCCTGCCACAAAGTTCCTTACCAGCACTATGACATATTTGACTTATTAAAGAGCCTTGAAACATGACTGAAGATTTAAAGCTATTCCAGTAGCTCCTCCATAAGAAAGAATATCCAGCCTGTAGACAGGCGTTTTTGGGGTGTTTTGCAAGTAAAGAGCAGGCTTCTAATTGGCAGAGTGATAGCACTTTAAAAGGGTTTTCTCAGTAACCTGTTATTCACAGCCAGCTTCACACTCCCACTTTCCCACTGTTGGTGGTTCTACAGCAGTGACTGACATATCAGCCCTGTTATTAGTAGTTGAGCCTGTTAGAGGGAAAATGTTAATGGAGGGGTTTTGACAACAGGGCAGAAGGCTACAGAGCTAATAAGGATTACAGTTTGTCAGTAACAAAGATAAACAATCTCCTGTGCTGCTAATAAGACACAGCAGGAAGTGATTTCACTATCCCATTAAGGAGATAAGAACTGTTAACACTGAAATAAAGCAAAATAAGAACAGTAATGTATTTAGTAATAGTTTTTGGTTACCTTTGCCCACATGTTTAGAGCTAAGCAAATAGCTCTAGGGATAACGCGTCTCCATAAAGTGTAGGGAGACTTATAGATCATGCAATGCTCCGTATAAAATATACATTCAAATAGGGTCTAGGGAAGAGAGTTAGGTCTCTACTATAGAGCTTAATTGCATATTATATTTCAGACAATGTAATAAGGGCATTGATATTTTCTAAGTATTAGGTTAATTAAATGAAGATGTATTGTTCCTTGAATGTTCATGGAGTGTTCCACCTATTTAAGCTTATACAAAAAATGCTTTTATTTTAACAAAAGTTCATTGACGTCTCATTACGACTGATGAACTCCGAAGCGCACTACATGCAGAAAAATAATTCTACCCAAAGAAATGTCTTATGAAATCCTGCTAGCCATAATAAAATGTACACCCACCTGACTAGCTAGCTAGGAACCCCAAAATCTGATAGTGAGAAGAAAAGAAGTCAAACATATTGTACATTCTGGGTTTTTTTACCTCTAGAAAACTAAATTGTCTGGTTTGGTGTCTGGATGTTTGTCACGATGCGCACCATGGTCCCTGCTCTGGACCGTGGAGGCTTGGGACTCCGTCCCCCAGGGATGCCATTACTCACCTCTCAGAAATTTAAAGAGCCACTGTCATGAACAGGCTATGTTAATAGGTCGACGTGTCAGGGCCCTCTGGCCGCAGCCTGACCTGTGACCTTAATATGTGACGTATACGTGACGTTCTGCACCCCATAGTAGTAAGTAAGGTCAGCTGGATACCATTTCACAGATACGGGGAGTGAGGGAAAGCCCATGTGACTGCCGGTGTGACACAACACTTGCTCACAACTCTTTTCATTAGCACCAGTGAAACAGGACTGTGGTAGCCCGTTAGATTTCCACCAGTATCTCGTTAAATATAAACCTGGTCAGTTAGCAGGATTATATCGGGCCAGAAACCAGCCCCGGTAGCATATAATGTAAAACAGAGAACAGGGACGTATGGATTCGTGGATCAGGAAAAAAAAAACAGCCCATGATTAAGTTTGATTATTTAATTGCTTTAAGAGCACACTAGACAAGACACTACATACACAGTCGGTACTGATATATACCATTGTCAGATTACAAATACAGATATGGGTTACAGACAGACAGTACATGCAGACAAGGTCAGTTACCTGGTGTTTCAAGCCTTAGCGCTATGCAGCCACATGGGAGGCGATGGACGCAAGCGAGTTCCAGGTTCCTTTTGATATGCTAGCTGGCATAACCCCCCTCAAAAGACAAACCCTAGTTGCTGCTCAGCACATGCTCTTATCCTAAGCCGGTCACACCCCTACCTCATTTTTGCCCCTGGGATGGTCTGATGCCCTCCTCCCCCTTAATATTAACTAAGAAGGGTCCTAACTTCTCCCAGAGAGGTCACAGCAAATCGCCGCTGGTATCATTGGACCGCGATGAGTCCAGCTATGTTCTGATACTAAACATGGCTTCACTGCCAAGTTCCTAGTAGTTGTTCTCTGTATCTTTGCATCCCTTGGTCCAAGAAGGGAGTGAGACCCATATGGGTGTGCGTCTCGTTCCTGAGTTCTCAAATATAAGATCAGTCTGTGAGTGTGATGTGTAGTTATTCCTTAATTTTTTATTGAAGAGTAGTTGGCTTGCTGTGCATTTTAATTGAGAGCATATTCTGACCTCTCATAACCTAGTGATTTTTGAATCACCAGGCACTGGAACCTTTATTAAGGCACTGCCAATGTGTTGGTGTGCAACTTGAGTGCCTTATTTATTCTCATTTATGCTATCTGGATTCTCACCTTCTCCTGTGACTTTGACTATTCTCTGCCTGCCAGTTGCTCTGACATAACCACAAGTGACCTGATGGCTTTTTGCCTTCCGCCTGCCCTGACCTTACTGCCTGTTCACAGACCACATCTCTGCCTGCACCTCTTGTACCATGTCTGCACCTTAGCTGTCACCACGAGCATCCATGTCAGGGGTAGCGACCTGGGAGTCCCCCGCAGCGAAGTCCATCTCGGTATCTCTGGTATTCGCCTGCAGCACTCCAGGCGAATACCAGGGGACGGGCTCCTTAAACTCTGCTCCCTGGCTTGGTTCAAAAAGTCATCTCTTGGGGTGACCAAGAAAATCCACTATCCTCCCCAGTGACAGTATAAACTGGCCATGTATCCTGCCAATGTGCCCCCGCCGGATGTCTTAGCTATGATGGCCTTCCAAGACCTCCGCCAAGATTATCTGTTTTAGAGTCTGCAAGACATTGCTGCCCATCTCACGGCATCTGCACCTGCTTCCACCCCTATGGTGGCTCCGCCTCCAATTGTTACTGCAAGTCCTGCTCTGCATGCCACGCTATGATGTGAAACCCAGGAGTTGCCGGTGTTTCCTAAACCAGGTTACCATTCATCTGGAAACAATGGTGTACCAATTTGCCTCTGACCATGCCAAGGTAACTTTTGTGATTAGTCTCCTGTCTGGCGAAGTCCTGGCCTAGGCCACCTCCCTCTGGGAGTGAAAGGACCCATCAACACTCAACCTGCAACTTTTTCTAGACACATTTCACAAGGTCTTCAAAAAAACCCAGGTACGCCTCCTCTGCAGTATCATTGCTACTTCATCTACGTCAAGGCGATTCAACTGTAGGGAAATATACAGTTTCACATGCTATCATCTGAGCTAGCCTGGAATAATGAAGCTTTTGCAGTGGCCTTTTGGGAAGGTCTTGCTGGTAGAATTAAAGATGAATTAGGCAGCCGAGCCTCCTAACCTCTCTGAATAACCTCATTCATTTTGTTGCAAGAATTGATATCTGTTTTGCCGAGGGCAACTGGAGCTTCGTCAACAACATGAATCCATCTGGCAATGCTGACTTCCTCGACTAGCCCCCGTCTTCCAGAGGCCTCCATTGCATTCACCCATGGTACCTCGTGATGAACCCATGCAAGTGGAGAGAGCCCATGTGTCCAAGGAAGAATGCATTCACAGACATCTCCAAAATCTCTGCTGGTATGGCGGCAGCCATGCTCACTTCCTGCAACACTGTCCAGCTCGTCCAGGAAACTTCAGTACCTAGACTTCATGGGAGAGGCGATCCTAGATGCATGGCTTCACGCTCCTGTTCTGGACTGGTGAATGGGCAAAATAATGAAGGGAAGGACGTCAGCATAAAAACGGCTTCTTTATTGAAGAGTCACAGGTACACCAAACTGCACCATATCGGCGCCCAGAATAGCAGCAGAGCCTTTCTCAAGCTCTGCTGCTATTCTGTGAGCCGAAACGTTGCACTTTTTTGTACCTGTGACTCTTCAATAAAGAAGCCGTTTTTATGCTGACGTCCTTCCCTTCATTATTCTGGATTTCTGGTGGTGAATATCGGGCCATTTCATCTGGGGACAGTCTGCTGCATCGTGGCGCTTGTGGTAAATTAACTTTGGAGTTACTTTCAGTACTGGCCCCATTTTTTCTTTTGGTGAATGGGCAAAGTCACTCGCTGGTAACAACACTGCCACTTCCAGTGTCTCACACTGCTTCGCGTGGTGCAACCTGTTTCTCCATCCACGCCCTCAGTCCCACTCCCAGGTCTTCCAGCTCTGTATCAAGAGTTTGCGGATGTCTCTTCGGAAGAGACTCTTCTGCCTTATCGGACTATGACTGCCTGATAGATCTTATGCTTGGCATGAGGTCTCCTTAAAGGTAGAGTGTACCCCTTGTATGTTCCCGAAATGCAAGCCATGTCAGTCTGTATCAAGGAAAATTTGCACATTTATCCACAAGTTGTCTTCTCCTGCTGGTGCCATATTTTTTTTGTAGAAAAGAAGGCTGGATATCTTTGTCCCTGCATTGGCTATCAGGGCGTAAATATGACTATTACAGTCTAATTGGAGCCAGACTCTTTGTTAAACTCGACTTGCGTGGAGCCTACAACCGGATCCATATCCATGAAAGCAATGAGTGGAACAACGCATTCAACACCCATGACAGTATCTTGTGATGCCTTTGGTCTCTGCAATGCTCCATCCATATTCCAGGACTTTGTCAATTAAGTCTTCTGAGACCTCCAATATGTTTGTGTTGCAGTATATCTACCATGACCATGTGCACCTAATGTTAATTTAATATCCAGCAATTCTCGATCCCCAATGGTAAAATTTCTGGTCCTAAGATGTTTATGGGTCAACCAACAATATGCAACAGACCAATCTATTGTTCCTGGGATACATTATCTTTGATAGAGATCTGCAAATAGATCCTGCTAAATTATCTGCTGTTCTTTAATGGCCGCAACCTGTAGGACTTCGGGCAATCCAGAACTTCCTGTGGTTTGCGAACTATTATTGTCAATTTATTCCCCAGTTCTCTACTCTGATGACCCCCATAGTGGCACTAACTAAGAAGAACTCCAACCGTAAACTCTGGCTGCCTGGAGTTGAGGAAGCTTTTTGTCCGTCTTAAAGCTGCGTTTTCCACGGCACTGATTGAAACTCGCCGAGATCGAGGAAAACCTGTTTACTTAGAGGTGGATGCCTCTTCTGTGGGGGCCTGAAGCTGTTCTCACACAGAAGACTATCAAAGGCAAGACCATTACCTGTGTTTCTTTTAAAAACCTTCTCCCTTGCTGAAAGAAATTATACCATTGGGGATTGAGAATTGCTGGATATTAAATTGGCATTAGAAGAGTGGCACCATTTTCTCGACAGTGCTCATCATCTGGTGAATATATTCACTGACCATAAAAATCTCCTCTACCTCCAGACAATCCTAGGCAACCAGATGGTCACTCTTCTTCACTTGATTTTAATGTCAGGCCCATATAGCAAAACATGAAGGTTGATGCTTTTTTTTCCACTTCTCAGATATTGCTGGCCTTGACATCACGCCTCAGCATGGCATTCCCCCAGAACACAGCTCCCATAAACTTCCAACGGATTCCTCCAGGGAAAACCATCATTCATCCAGCCTTGAGGAAAATAATTTTGAAATGGGGCCACTCGTCCAAGCTAGCTGGCCACCCGGTAATTTGAAATTTTTTATTATTGATCTCACTGCACTATTGGTGGCCTAATCTTTTTTCAAGATAACTAGGATTTCGTCCTCTCTTGTTTTTGTTGTGCCCACAATAAATTGTCTTATCTCAAGCCCTCTGGGCTGTTCCTTCGTCTACTTGTACCTGAGAAACCTCCAGATCGAGGCTCACTTGTGTCTCAGGGCCGCTCCTTGCTCCTGCCACTCTCTGTCCCTGGCCAGCACGCGCATACCCGCTCGCACTGACTTTCAGAAATGTAAAGGGCCAGCGCACTGCTGATTACATTCACTGGGCGCTGGACGCATTATCAGGGCATTTTCCCCTGCATTTCTTGCCAGTGTATTGGTGTGTTTCCTGAGTGCCTTGTTGTTTTCACTTATGCTATCTGGATTCTAACCCGTGCCTGTGACCATGACTATTCTCTGACTGCTACCTACCCCAACATTACTGCGAGTGACTTGACCACATTTTGCCTGCTGCCTGCCCCAATATTATGGCCTGTCCACAGACCACGTCTCTGCCTGCACTTCTTTTACCACTCCTGCACATATGCTGTGATCACGAGTAACCATGTCAGGAGTAGCGACCTGAGAGTCCTTCTCAGTGAAATCCATCCTGCCATGCAGCAGTCTCAGGAGACTACCGCAGACTCCGCTCCATGGCGTGGTTCGATAAGTCATCTCTCGCAGTGACCAAGAGGATCCGCTACCCTCACATGTGACACTGTTTCACTGCTAAATTCCTATGAACATCTTCCCTCCAGTTTACTTTCATAAATCACCAATGCTCTAACACTGTGGTCCACAATTAAGGGACACATGTGGCTCCGAGGTGTTGACACATGCATATACTATTGTAAAGCAACAATGACTCAACACTGTGTACTGTGTTTTAAAGCGGCATATGACCTAAAAAAGGCTGAAGATCTTTCCTTTAAAAGGCCTATTCTAAACTGTATAATTACTATAAATATCATTAGTTTCCAAATGATCATAAAGATTATTTTGAAGAGAAATTGTGGATAAAATGTAATGATAATACAACTACTCTGTATCATTTTAAAGGGATTTTTTTTCTCACCATGCAGTTTCACAGAGCTATGGCCATCTTTAGACTAACACATCCTATTCAGTGAGTGGTTCAATAGCAATGATTGACATGGCAGCTATTCCTAGCTATTCCTGGTACAATGACATGAATGCAGGAAATTTATAAAGTGAACTATACAAGACTACAGAGCTCCAAAGAGTGAGAGCTCCTCATTTAGTTAAGTAAACACAGTCCTTGCCAGAGATAAGACCAGAGACTCTGCAGGAGGTGAATCACTATGGACAGAATGAATGACTGACGGCTGCTGAGAGCAATGAGAAAGCAGGCAGAGGAGGTCAGTAACCAGAGAAACGTTTTTTATCTCCTGACCAAAGCAAAATCAACAAATCAGTGTATTTAGTAACAGTCTTCATTTACCTTTCGCTATATGTCAAAAGCTAATTACTCTAGAAAGAAAACCCCTTTAATTGTGCAAATTATCATTGGCAGTATGATTGGCTATGAGATTTTCAACTTTTTGGGCACAGATATAACCTTCTAAACTGTGACTTTATTTATTTTAGGTCAAAAATTTGAAATTCAATCTCTCTATTAAGGTAAGTCATGCACGTTTATTTTCACAAGTTATTTTATAAACAAATGGTAAATATATTTTACTTTTTCTTTGAGTCTTTAATTGCTGATATGTGGCCCACACAGATGACTTTTGGCTCAAGCATAAAGTATTTTGTATGTTATATAACATATACTACTCACAAGAAGTTAGGGATATTTGGCTTTTGGTTGAAATTTCAGGATGAACATAACATTTCATGATTTAAAAAAAAAAACTAAACTAAATGAGACCAACTCCTAACTTTAGAATGCACATGTCCAACTGTTCAGTGTTTCATTACTTTTTGCACAATGTGCTGATCTCTAACAAGAAGCTTAATGGAAACATTCACAAAAGGTGTTTGATCCCTGAAACACCCAATGAATTTAAGGGATCAATTGGAAATGGGATTTAAACAGTCCTCCTCATCATACTGTTCACATTTTGACATCATGAGACCAAGACAACACTTTACAATTGATCAACAGTATCTCACCGTTGCAAGACTTCAAGCAGGACGCTCTCACATGGAAGTAACCACTGAGCTTAGAGTGTCACCAGCTGGTTGAAACAGTACTACAAAGAGACTGGAAGAATCACAGAGAGGCAAAGAACTGGACCTCCTTTGGCTATACCACACACTGATGACTGCTTCATTGTAAACAACACCCTATGGAACTGGATGATGAATGCCAGTCAGCTCCAAGCACATTTAAGGAATGTGTGAGGTGAACAAGCGTCACATCAGACCATTCGTAACTGTTTACATCAGCGTGGTCTATGTGCTAGACGACCTGACCACAACACCAGTCACAGGCATCATTGTCTTGCAAGGGCCAAGAAGCATATACACTGGACGAGGGACAAGTGGTCTTTAGTGCTGTTCAGTGATGAAAGTTTATTCACTGAGCAGAAATGATGTCCGCCAACAGTGCTGGAGATGTCAAGGAAAGCACCTCCCTTAAACGTGTCTGCAGTTGTCATCATCTGGTTCCGCAGGGCATTGCTTACAATGAAGCAGTTACCAGTGTGTGATATAGTCAAAGGATGTCCACTTCTTTGCCTTTCTGTGACTCTTCCAGTTTCTCTGTATCACTATACTGTTAATTGTAAGGTGTTGTCTTGGTCTCATGATTTCAAAATATGAACAGCATGATGAGGAGGACTATTTAAATCCAAATTTAAATTGATCCCCTACATTTATTGTGCGATTCAGGGATCAAACACCTGTTGTGAATCTTGCCATTAAGCTCCTTGTTAGAAATCAGCAAGTTGTGAAAATAGTACTGAAACATTCAACAATTGGACATGTGCATTCTAAAGTTAAGAGATGGTCTCATTTAGTTCATTTAAAAAAAAATTCAAGAAATTTTATGTTCATCCTGAAATTTCAACCACAAGCCAAACATCCCTAACATTCTGTTAGTAGTGTATTCCAGCACAGGGCACCACTTTACTTCTAACAATTCACCAATTCACCAATTCACTAACAATATTTTTTGGCTTAGTCCTTGCATTGATGCAGTTGTAAGATAGTAAGAAGTTGGTTTTAAGATGACACTGGTCTAGGGGTTGTCCAAGAATAAAAAAATAAATAATTCCCTACTGTCTGTGGCCATTAGAAAAGAAACCAAAAACAAATTTCACTCATCCCTGCTGGTCCCCCACTGATGCCATCTCGTCCATTGTTCATATGATGCTGCAGCTAATCATTGACCTTTGCAGTCTCTACCTGAATGTATGGCACCTGATCAGTAAGGACAGTGACTGGCTACATTGTCATGTGATTGATGTACACTCACTGGCCACTTTATTAGGTACACCTGTCCAACTGCTCGTTAACACTTAATTTCTAATCAGCCAATCACATGGCGGCAACTCAGTGCATTTAGGCATGTAGACATGGTCAAGACAATCTCCCGCAGTTCAAACCGAGCATCAGTATGGGGAAGAAAGGTGATTTGAGTGCCTTTGAACGTGGCATGGTTGTTGGTGCCAGAAGGGCTGGTCTGAGTATTTCAGAAACTGCTGATCTCCTGGGATTTTCACGCACAACCATCTCTAGGGTTTACAGAGAATGGTCCGAAAAGAAAAAAACATCCATGTGAGCGGCAGTCCTGTGGGCGGAAATGCCTTGTTGATGCCAGAGGTCAAAGGAGAATGGGCAGACTGGTTCGAGCTGATAGAAAGGCAACAGTGACTCAAATAGCCACCCGTTACAACCAAGGTAGGCAGAAGAGCATCTCTGAACGCACAGTACGGCGAACTTTGAGGCAGATGGGCTACAGCAGCAGAAGACCACACCGGGTGCCACTCCTTTCAGCTAAGAACAGGAAACTGAGGCTCCAATTTGCCCAAGCTCATCGAAATAGGACAGTAGAAGATGGGAAAAACGTTGCTGGTCTGATGAGTCTCGATTTCTGCTGCGACATTCGGATGGTAGGGTCAGAATTTGGCGTCAACAACATGAAAGCATGGATCCATCCTGCCTTGTATCAACGGTTCAGGCTGGTGGTGGTGGTGTCATGGTGTGGGGAATATTTTCTTGGCACTCTTTGGGCCCCTTGGTACCAATTGAGCATCGTTGCAACACCTTGTTGAATCTATGCCACGAAGAATTGAGGCAGTTCTGAAGGCAAAAGGGGGTCCAACCCGTTACTAGCATGGTGTACCTAATAAAGTGGCCGGTGAGTGTATGTGACTTCATTGTTGAGGGACCAGAAGGTTACACTGAAACAGCTGCAGCAGCTTTAAGGGTGAGTACAGTTTTTTTTTATTTTATTTTATAGAAGCTCTGGGCAGGAAGGGACTTTGTAAAAATCTCAGTCAACCCCTTTAAAGGAGATGTCTCCCTACAGAGTTTCATAGGCTGCATGAATGAAATACTCTGTCACTTCCTGGTTCAGACTGAAACTTGCATAAGCTCCATGGTGTATTCAATGCTGTGCTTTCAGTTGCTAATTAGATCAGATTAGCTCAGAAGCTTCTGAAACTACTAACAGGACTTTTTATCTGATCAAACAAAAGCCCTAATTACAGTGCTGTTTACTTGAGATAAATCAAGGTTTTTACTGCCCAGCAGCACAGACCCTGCAGCAACCTGTGTGATGACTTCACTCACTGCTATCACATAGAACAAACAGCAGGGGGGAGAATTGTTTACAGGTCAGTTACTGAGGGAACTGAAATAGCCAGGGAGGTCATAAATTCACTTGTATCTCCTTAAGGAAAATAGATGAACAAAGCAATATATTTGGAAAATGTCTTTATTTTGTGTTCCCTACAATTTGAAAGCTATTCTTTGTAGCGAGACAACCCCTTTAAGCATGGTATGTCTATTTTCATTTCCTTATTGTGTAATTGAAAGCATTTGTCCATATTGGGCTGTTATGATATATACCTTGTGATAACCTACTAGGATCAAGTTTATAGCTAAAATTGAGTCTAAAGTAATGGTAATCATCTACCACAGCCTGAAACTTCATTTATCCTTTACCTTATTATATGCATTCATTTTGTGTCTTCTAAAATGCTTAACTAACTTAAGGGCCTTCACAAGCACAGATTCCGTCCGAAAACCGGACAGAAGATTGTGCTTGTAGAATGTTTTGTGGGTGGACCGCGTGCAGAAAAACCGCCAGACGGAAAACCCGTGCAGTGGGGACTGCTGCACAGGTTTTCCATAGAGCTCCATTGTGCTCATTTTTGGCCGGTTTTTAAGGCGGTCTGCAAAACCGAAAACCGCCTGAAAAAGCGTCCGAAAACCCGTGCCGTGGGGACATGCCCTTAGTGAGAACAAGATCTAATAGTCCCCATGAGCAGTAAAAACACATGCACCATTAAAGTATGAAACATTCTGGTTTTTGGGTGGCATAAAGTTTTGGGGTGGATAGGGAGCTAAGCCCTAGGTGCATCTTCAAAGTCTTGTTGCAAAAAATTTTTTACTGTTAAGAAAGAAGCTGTTCAGACAAAGTGGCTGCCATGGAGCTTGATAGCTAGGAGAGAAAGGGTAAAAGCATAGAGCCTTTTGCAATTTCCATGGTGGAGTCATTGAAGAAGAAGATGGAGGAGGGAAGACAAGTGAGGCTTATATTGCTGTAGAAGTAAGGGAAATATAAAGCAAAAAGAAGTTCAAGTCAATGATCACTAATTTGTACGACCCCCAGCTGTTTAAAGAGGACATGCTGAGAGTTATAATCTACAGCAGCTCCAGTGCCAAGGGTTCATCCCTGACTACTGAGAAATATGCAAAAAAAGCAAGAGAAGAGGTCAAAAAAGCTCAACCATATAAAACACTGACAAAGTTAGATTTAGGCTATCCTTTGGGTATTGTAGACTGTAAATGTTATATTCTTATTCTTGTTCAGGTTGTAATTTGCTATTGTACTACCTGTAATATATTGTACTAGCTGTATATGTAATCAAGGTCGTGTTGTAGTCCTGTTTTATGAAATACACCTTGATTAACATGCACTTGTAGCGATGACTCATTGGAAGCTTTAGAAATATTCGTATTCCATGGCTTGCCACCTTGTATTGTTAGAGTATCGCTATCAAACTTTTCTTATCTTCCCTGGCTTTTAATTTACCACGTGAGTTTCATGTGAATATTATCTTGTGTAAATAATAGTATCAGTTGAAAGAAGTTACTTTGGTGAATAGTATTTGCTTTCTTAGTGGTCCTGAAAGTTTAAACATGGTGCCTATGTGTAGTTTTGTATCAGGTTAGGGTAAAGGACTATATAACCTTTTAATGGGACACATTCATCAGAAAGTAGTATGTTTATTAAAATTAATATTCCTGGAAAACGACTTTGTTTTTAGAATTTTCGTTGTTTTTTGGCAGTTATATTCAATAAAACAATACATATAAAATCTCTCCCTTCTCTAACTGAGATAATAAAACGATAAAACTCCTGATTGGCAGGGTAGACTAATTTCAGTTTTCTGTAGTTACTGCTACATGTGCTTATTTGCTTCTAGTAGGTAATGACAGAATGATTGCTCTGTTGTTCTCTGGATATGCCTAGATAAAGATTAGACTAGATCATCAGGGCTATGGCAAGAGCAATACATGAAATGATAATGGGTTAATCTTTTTCTGCACTGAGGGAGGGGGTCTGGCTTTCTACACACTTATGTCTCCTAGGCCCATTGTCAGCCTGGAAGAGAACCATCAAGCAATCCTCATTGTTGTGTTATCAGATCACAAAGGCAAAGTCATAGAGACAAATCAGAGTATAAAATACATAGGGACACAACCCAATTAATTATTATTTTTTTTTAAATTACATTTAGCAGTGACATTTTGCATGTCAATATGTAAAAAAAAATTGAGGGTGGTGTCCTTTTAAGCATAATGTTGAATTATTTCATGTTGGGTTAACATTTGTTATTTAGTAAATTGAGTAAATATGCTTCACGTTATTGGAGATTTCGCAAAGGAAAGAAACTACAGTTTTTTTTTACTCAGGGATATCAACCAGACGTCTGTTCTACTTTTAAAAGTATCCCCTCTCCCCACAAACAATTTACACAACTCTATCTTTTAGGGGTCAAATGGTGCGAAACCTCAAACGTTACATACTGCACATTTCGGATCATAAACAGCTCTTGTTGATATGCTTATTTTAGTTTTCATGGTTTTTCTAATACTGGTTATACACATTAGTCATGCACACAACTGTTAAGAGCAATTGATTCATCAATGATTCTATACAGGAATGGAATGTTTCTAACAAAAGGTTTCCTAAGTCCAGAGCGGCATAATTCATTGCCTTTCAGGATTCACTCAAATTACATAAGTGGTATAATAGTAAACTATGTAGCACATATGTTCTTTCTGAACGCAGTCAAGTCACAATATCATGACCATCAATTAATATCGCAGAGTAACCTCCATGTGCAGCACAGACAGCAGTTAGATGGGCTGGGAGTGACTCAATAAGTTCAAGGTAGGTTGTCACAGGTATCTGGAGTCATGCTGACTACAGTACATCCCGCAGCTGCCGAAGTGTGCATGGGGGAGGATCCATAGATTGAACATGATCTAGGTGGTCCCACAGACGCTCAATTGATTAATTTCTGGAGAATTAGAAGACCAGGTAGTACTTGGAAGTCTTTGTCATGCTCTTTCAACCTATGGCGGACATGGTTCCCATGTGACATGCCACATTGTCTTGCTGAAAGAAGCCCTCCACCCTAGGGAAAAAAGTCTGCATGTATGAATGTACATGATTTGCAATGATGGATTCATAACTAAATTGGATGAGACTGTCTTCCACATGGATAAGTGGACCCAGAGAACACCCAAAACCCAAAAAAGTCATCTAGATACGGCAACAAGACAATAGCACATCCAAAAAAATGTCTACCTTAAATAAAAATTTGCTTTAAATAAATAAGGACTTATCATACCGAGCTAGGCAATGAAGGGCCAAATGGAACCCTACTCTATCCCTAAAATAGGTAAACCCTAGTGAGCCCTTAGCAGAGTACCTGCCCCAAATGGGGCGACCCCACAAAACTACTTGACCCTAACAAAAGTCTCTAACATAGCGATGGTAGGGAAGAGAAGGATTGTAATGTATCCGTACTGGCCTCTAACACAATTTAATCACCAGGAATAAAACGCTGGCAAATGTATGTATACACATAAGGAACCATCTATAAAAATACTTCAAAACATATGCATACATATAGTAACCTATAATGCCAAATGGTCACCCTGCACATCAAGTCAAGTGAGGACCATAGACATAGGCGAACACAGACAAGCTCTTTAAAGGATAGTGGATATAGTGCAGTCCAGACTTAATTTAGACATTGCATTGCAATGGCTTTTTATTAACAGTTTTCTGTTGAAATATTACTTGTATGTTGGGCAGCATGAACTTATATTAGGATACAGATCTTTTTTAGTAACTGCAGGTCTATTTGTTAGGTGCAAAACTCCACTTTTATTATCTTGAAAATTTCAATAGGTTTTTTTTCACTTTTTGGGCAGTCCGCCCTTTTTTGAAAGAGGCACCTTGCACTTAAATTTGAATACAAGGGAATTTTTTTTTGCACTGCAGGGAATTTTTTTGGTGTAAAAAAAAACCGTTTATTATCCTATAAAAAAAAACCCCCAAACCCTTTTTTTTCACTTTGGCGCAGTCCCAGCTTTTTGAAAAGGGGGCACCTTGCACTTAAATTTTAATACAGCAAATTTTTTTTTGTCACCCCCGGTGTTAAATTTTTTAAATGAAAAAAATACTTTTATTTTTCCGTATAAAAATTTTAAACGTGTTTTTTCACTTTGGCGCAGTCCTTTGCTTTTTTTGAAAAGAGGCACCTTGCACTTAAAAATTTTTAAAACGCAAATTTTTTTTGTCACCCGCAGGTGTATTTTTAGGGGCAAAAAAAACCGTTTTAATTTTCCGATACATTTCAGATACATGTTTTTTTTCCCTTTTGGGGCAGGGCCAGCTTTGTTGATAGAGGCACCTTGCACTTAAAAATTTTAATACAGCAATTTTTTTCGTCACCGCAAAATGTATTTTTTGGGGGCAAATTTCCGTATAAAATTTCAGAAAGGTGTTTTTTCACTTTTGCCCATCCAGCTTTGTTTTAAAGAGGCCCCCTTTTCACTTAAATTTGAATACAGCAATTTTTTTTTTTTCGTCACCGGGAGGTGTATTTTTTTGGTGCAAAAAAAAACAATTATTACTGTATACATTTCAAATAAGGGGTTTTTTTCCCCCTTTTGCCCAGTCCAGCTTTTTTTGATAAAGGCAAACCCTTCACTTAAATTTGAATCCCGCAATTTTGTCCGTCACCGCAGGGGTATTTTTAAAGGGCAAAAAATACCGGGTTTTTTAAACCGTATACATTTCAAAATACATGTTTTTTCACTTTGGCGCAGTCCCAGCTTTTTTTGATAGAGGCACCTGCACTTAAAATTTTAAAACAGCAATTTTTTTCGTCACCCCCAGGGGTAATTTTTTTGGTTGGGAAATTACGGGATACATTTCAGAAAGGTTTTTTTTTAAATTTTGCCCAGTCCCAGCTTTGTTGATAAGGGACCTTGCACTAAATTTGAAAACAGCAAAATTTTTTCGTCACCCCCAGGGGATTTTTAGGTGCAAAAAAAAACCCTTTATTAAAACCGTAAAACATTTTAGATTGGGTTTTTTTTCCCCTTTTTTCCCAGACCCGGGTTTTTTTTATAGAGGCAACTTTTCACTTAAATTTGAATACAGCCAAATTTTTTTGTCACCGGCAGGGGGTATTTTTTAGGTTTAAAAAAAAACTGTTTTTAATTAAAACCTTATATTTCATTTCAGAAAACGTGTTTTTTTACTTTTTCCCCTCCAGCTTTTTTTTGATAGAGGGACCCCTTTTCATTTAATTTTTAATACAGAATTTTTGTCGTCACCGCAGGTGTATTTTTAGGTGCAAAAAATACCTTTTTTTACCGAAATACATTTCAGATATGTTTTTTTCACTTTTCCCCAGTCCAGCTTTGTTAAAGGGGCCCCTTTGCACTTAATTTTTAATACAGAAATTTTTGTCGCCCCAAAGGGTGTATTTTTAGGTGTAAAAAAACCGATTATCCGTATCCCTTTCAGAAGGTTTTTTTTTTCACTTTTCCACAGCCAGTTTGTGATGAGGCACCTTGCCTTAAATTTGAATACAGCAATTTTGTCGAAACCGCAGGTGTATTTTTAGGTGCAAAAAAATACCGTTTATTATCCATATACTTTTCAGATAGGTGTTTTTTCACTTTGCCCAGCCATTTGTTATAGAGGCACCTTGCACTTAAATTTGAATACAGCAATTTGTTTTGATTTGGGGATTTCAGAATAGCTGTGATTTGCCGTTTTTTTAATAAGGATTTTCCAAACCCCATCCCTTTTCAAAAAAATTTTTATCTTTATGAACAGGGAGCAAAATCAGGTGGTAAGGAGCAAAGAGGGGGGTGGGGACATGGAGGTAGAGGTACGACAGAAAGGGCTCCTCCAAGTGGCGAAACACCATGCCCGGGTCGTCGGTTGCAGGACCGTCAGGCAGTCATTTTTTGGGCAGGGCCCTGTGAATCCAGAACGAACAGCGCGTCAATCTGTTCTTCATGGTTAATGCACCTCACCAAAATCTTTCCTCCTCGTCCTCCCAGCACGGGGCCACAAATGTCGCATCAGCATCCTCCAACAGAACGAAGCACCCCCAAAAGTCAACTCGTGTACCCCCCACTGTGGGTAAACCATTTCTAAAATCTCTTTATGCAAAATCGGTTGGGGGCAGAAGCTTTTTAAAGATTAAGAGGCCAAAGAGGATGATTTTTTCTGCTCGGGCGCCCAGTTACGAGCCCAAAAGGGGGAGAAGGAAGCGGTCAATCGGCAAAAACCCCCCCAGTCGGCAAAAAGCCTGCAGTCCCTTTGCTTGTACCCGCAGCCCTGACAGAATTCAAAAACGACCAAGTCACCGGGGTTTAGATGAATGAGACATTGCGGATCCAAGTGGGCTTTTCAGCAGAATTTCTTTTCGACCTTCATCACTGGGCGAGAAGGGAAAAAAGGGTTTTGTAGTACGGTCCCCCGCCTCAAAAAAGGGGAGAGGGCGGTCGCAGAATCCGCTGAAATGATTCCGCCAGCCACGGTCAAGCGGAAACCTCAGTACCTCGCTTATCGCCGTCCAAAAAAGGTCACCAGGACCTCTCAAGCTGGCCTTCTTTGAGCAAGCCTCTGATTCACCCAGCGATGTCATAAGCCGCCTTGCCGTAAACGCATAAGTAGAGGCAAGAATCTTAGGGTTTTTAACCACCACAACATGCTTATCACATGCAGCGAATGCATGAGTTGAAATGGAGGCAACACTGGCGCAAAAAAGGCCAACCGACGCCGGGCTTCCAACCACTGTCACACCCTCAGACCTCCGACATCCCCTCCGCCACCACCAAGTGTTTTCCTCATCTGCCCATGTGTGCTCTCAAGAGTCATGATCAGGGAATCAGCCTCCTCTTCAGCTCCACCGTCGCCCAGTACCACCACACCACCAGAGACACCATCCTACCCCTTCTCCTTCCGCCAGTTTGACGACCTGCACAGCCCGTCAGTGGCCATCTAGCAGCCAGCCCCTTCTGTCTTCCAGGTTTGGGAACAGAAGAAACCTTTAACCCAAACCATCCCAAAGCCAAAAGCCTGAATGGTCTGCAATGCCAGGCTTTTGGCCTTGAAATGCCTTTCCCGTCTGGTGGACACAGAATGGTTCCGGCCACGTCATGGCCCTTGCCTGCCCCAATACCAATGCCGAGACAGGCATTTTCTTTGGCAGAAAAGCCACACCCTGCCCAGGCCAGCCACGTGTCATCTAAAATTTAAAGCAGCGTTTCTGATCTGTGTCCGGAAAAGTCCCATCTGACCACTAACACATGACTAGTAAACAACGCCAAGGCCGCTATATCTCTGTGACAGCTCACTGGGTGAGCGGTTGCTGTCTCTGGTGGTGACGGTGACGTCTCATGCTCGGCGCAACGCTCTTCAAAACCGCAGGGATGGTGCAGGGTTCTTTCCCCCACAGGTCCCTCTGGTGGCATCACGGGCCCAGAGAAACCAGGCCGTGTTGAAATTAATCCTTTTCATGGAGACCGTCCACACACAGTCAGGAGCTGTGGACGGCTCCCGCAACGAGACCATCTAGCGCTGGCTGGTGACAGGAACCGTGTGCCAGGAAGGTGGTGTGCGTTAACGGTCGAAATCCTGCTGGCCGCCCTTAAGATCGGTAGGCTGGGCACATCCCTTGCATGGCACACTGTCATGACCTTGTTCGTCCAGAAAATTTCTAAAGAGCTACCCGGTCTGGACTGCCAGCTGAGGAAGGCTCCGAGGTCTGAGTTTCGCACTCCGCTGTTCGCACCCCTGCTTCGTCCCGCCTGGGCTGCTTTGCAACGTCATCTCGGCCTCCCCGTCAACCGTACTCATTGTTTGGTGTGGCAACACGCTGGAATCACCTACCACATGCTCCAGCGATTGTGGGAGCAAGCGCAAGGCCATTACGCAGTACGAAGTGACAGCATGGCCTGACAACAGCGCTGGCTGACCTCAGGGTGTTTGAGCCACCGAGAGTGGAGGCAGGTGAAAGAGCTCTGCACACATCCTTTGCCAGTTTTTAAGAACATCAAAATGGTCAGTGCGGACCAATGCCCTTGTCCATAATAGCAAGAGCATTGTGGTGATCTTAGTTCTGGAACGATCGTTGGACGCTCTGAAAACATCAGGTCCCGCCAGCGACGGAGGAGGAGACGGACACAGATGCGACACGGAGCGCTTTCTCTCCGTCGAATCCACAAGGCCCGAATGTTTCTCTAAATTTTATCGTCTTCAAATTAGGCCAGTGTTCGGGATCCAGGCGAGTGCAAGGCGGCGTATCCAGCTCACAGGGAGCAATCATCCTGAGGCAAGTCAGGGCTTGTTTAAGCTGTGCCGGAGGAAGCCGAGGAGGAGGAGGAGGGTATTCCTAGACACCGACGTTACCGGACGTCCCTGCCTTGGGAAAGAGGTTGGCGCGAATTTGAGGTGGAGAGGAAATGAGGAGATCAGTTTGCTAGTGGCCCTCGACCCAGAGGCTTTGGGAAATCATGGCTCCCACTCTCACATGAGTGCTTGGATGCTCATTCATCCAAACCTGATTCCTCCGCATTAAGGCCAACAAAATGAACAACAGTTACGTGGTGGCCACCTCCTGGATCCCAGGTTACAAGAACAAACTCAGCACTTTCCTTCCTCCCCACCCAAATAGAGAGTAAAAATCAGGAAATGGAGACCCTTGCTGATTGATCAACTGGAGACATCTGTTTGTGTCGCCTTCACGTTCTTCAAATGTCACGGGGAACAACATCAGCGATGTGAACAGCAGTAGAGTCCAAGTAGCCATAGCGCAGCAGCACGAGGCAAGGTGGCAAAGCCAATGGGTGACCTCTGCAATCTTTTTTACCACCTCACCAACGCATGCAATGCAGTGCACACATCCAACACACAGAGACCACTTAAGAATCATGGTGCACCGGACTATCTGCGTCTCAACAACCGATTTTTTGGTATGTGTTTCGGTGACCCAATAGACTTCTGGGTACCCAAAATGACGAATAGCCCGAGCTCGCTCGCCGCGCCATAGATTGTTGTCCTGCCCCAGCAGCCAGTGTCATATGCTGAGCGGATCTTCAGCACAGCTGGAGGAGTCATTACAGACAACGCATGCCGGCTTTCCCACAGATAATGTGTATCGATTGACTTTCATCAGATGAATCACATTGATCTCTGATGATGTTGTGGCCCCAATTTGCCGAGGTCACCGATTAGTGCCGGTCTACTTCACATTCCTCTTCAAACCGCAATGGTCCTCTTGAAAACTTTTTTTTAAAATGACAACAAGGTTTCATGACAACACCGTATTCCATTTACTCTCTTTATCTTTAGAAGTTTTCGCACTGTCAATGCTTTTGAGGTCATAACACGTCACTATACATAGAAACCCCACTGCAACTTCACACACACACAACCCCCTCACAGAGAGATGTAGACGCAGTGCCGCGCGAGCTGTTGTTGGCTCTAAGTAGCAATTTCTCACATCACAATGTTTTTAATAGTGGCTGAGAAGTTCTAGATTTATTAATTTTTTGGGTCATGTTGCTGTGCGTGCACACCATATGCTGCGAGCGTCTCATCTATCCACACATATATGGAACAGAGCGCGAGTGTGGTGCCTTCTAAGTCGCATTCTTCCATCTCATATATTATTAGCGCGAGATGTGAGCGAGTGCGTGAAGCCATATTATATTTCAGAATGGGTGAGTGGGAGGTTGGAGCGGGAGGGGTGGGTCAACACACAGTGATGACTATCAGCGCGAGAGTGAAACATTTATTCATGTGTCACTGAGTGCGAACTGAGCAACGAGCGAGATCTATGTGGCCGACAAACTTATATGTGCATTTTTTGCAAACACACACACACACACTCGTGATAGAGTGATAAACAGTTAACTGGCTGGAGAAGTATGATACATAATGGAGAAGTCCAGAACGCCAGGCCACACCAAGATAGTGAGAATAAAATCCAAGAAAAGAAATGAGCGCATATCTATAAACAACTACAATATCTAATAGAACATTATGCCAAATATAAATATATGCACACGACATATGATAGGAGGCTCTCATATACTCTTTATTGCGCTATTGCGAGCGCCGATCGACAGAGGGGGGATTCACAGGGCGGGAGGTCAAGAACACGCGGTGTTGGACATACTGAGAGATTTTTTGTGTGTGAGGCGGATCAGGGGGACGGGATCTATATCTATCTATTAAACGTGTTATACGCGAGCGAGAGTGAGCGGGTGCTAATATTTGGACACACACACACACAACAATGAGAGATAACTCTGAGAAGTGGTGTTGCTTATATTATGGGGAGGGATATTGGGGAATCAGTCTAGACGTAGATGTATATTGGATCTATATAGGCTCTGGTCTAATATATATAGGGGAACATACGGTATTGGCGGGGTGTGATGGGGACACACGATGAGTGAGAGCAGAAAGCAGTGTGCCATCGCTTGGTGTTTTTTTTTGGGGGAGATAATTTAGCGGAACTTTAATACTCTATAGTAGAGAGAGGGCGCAGAGAGAAAGAACAATGTAGAGAGATTCACACATTCACTGTAGAATGTGGGTTTGGAGATTGGGAATGGGCAATAGTTGATATAGGGAAAGGGGATGGATATGAGTGCGAGTGTGAGCGAGTGCGAGACTTACAGAAAGATTGGAGGAACACACACACACACACACACAGGACTGGAGATGTATTGTCATCTCTCTGATATGGGGTATCTAATATCGTTCTGC
Organism: Phyllomedusa bahiana; assembly: GCA_025379985.1. NCBI lineage: Eukaryota > Metazoa > Chordata > Amphibia > Anura > Hylidae > Phyllomedusa > Phyllomedusa bahiana. The sequence goes on from JAODAL010040164.1 coordinate 31,204, forward strand.
GTTCTGATGCGCGAGAGAGGGGCGTAGAGAGTATAGAATGCGTACAGGCTGACACACATTGATAACATGAGACAGATTGTATTTTCTCTCATGTGGTGCATGATATATATATATCTGAGACAACATATTAGCGTGCGAAGACACCAGAGGTTACACACATTTATAATATATATATACAAAGAAGGGGCACAGAATCTGGTGATATCAGCGATAGAGATGATGAATGTGATGACAGAGTTCATTATATATATAGTGGTTAGAACACTGAGATTTAGATTCGACAGTTCTTTTGCTGAGTGCGTGGGTGATATCTGTGTGAGTGTATATTGCCTTCATATGATATATACTTGTAGAAAATTATCTATTCATCTCAGTTGTGTGTATATTAATCACACTGAGAGTGAGGGGGAGTTAGGTGGAATGTGGGTTGGCAGTCGTTTGTCGTGTGATATGAGGTGACTTTTCGGGTACACTATCTCTGGCTGTGGTGTGTGACCTAACACCTTTGTTTTCTGTCCATTTACAACTATATTGTGACTATTAGTCTCGGGGATGGAACTTCTGGCATTATTTTCTCATTATGTTTTCAATCAATGTTTATTTCTCTGTTCTTTTTGCATCTTTTTAGGTCTCTCCGCTCTATTAAAGGTTTGGGGTGAGGATTGATAGAGATTATTGAAGTAGATTTTAGGCTAATGTCACTGTCACATGGATATTGTAGTTAGATAATATGTGTGAGAGTCTTCTTGTAATGGTGTACTCATCATATGTAAGTATTTAGAGATTAATATAAGGTGAGAGAGTGCAGTATGTTAGTTATTGAGCTTGCGAATTCTCAGATATTCTTTAATCGGTTATTTGATTGTTCTGTTATTTATATGTAGATTGATACACACTTATAGATATCATTTACTTAGATTGATCTGATAGATTGAGTATTCTCTCATGAGGGTTGTGGAGGTTGGGTATTTGGTATGTTGGTATTTTGTGGTGGTGGAATTTGTATTGTGGTATAGGTATATTATTTTTATTTAATGGGAAGAATATAGGTGTTTTAGTTTTTTTTTGGATTTTTTATAAGGGTTATTTAGATTAATAATATGGGAATTGGTTAGATTGGGGAAATAGATGTAGGTGATTAGAGTAAATGTTGGTAGGGGTATTTTAGGTGGAGATATAGGAAAGGAAATAGAGGAGGATATAGTATGGGGGAGGGAGGAGGATGTTGGGATGGGGGTAAGGGGTTGTTGTAGTAGAATAAGGAAGATAATAAATAGGGTTAGAAGAATTGATAGTCTACTCTATCTGGGATTTTGGTATGTAAAGTGAAGGGAGAGATAAGATAAATATGTTGGATGGAAATTGATGAGGAAGAAGTGGGTTATGGAGGTAGATATAGGAGAGATAAAGTGGGATTGATGTGTGAGGATTGGGAGAGTTTTTATGATGTGGGGGTTTTTTGAGTAAGTGTGGGTATGGTGTGGGAATTTTTGGGTAATGGAGGGTATATTTGGGATATTGGGTGAGTTTTTGGGGAGGGATAGTAAATATGGGGTTGATGAGTTGTTATAATGGTTGTATGTATATAGATATTATGAAGGGTGGGCAAATGTCTTCTCAACCATGAAGTGTTTTGGGATTATTAGGACTTTTGGTAATTACTTATGAGGTGTGGGGACGATTAACACATCTACACGTGTAAAAAAAATAACCTTTAAAAACTGCAGGGAGGGTGTATGATGTAGTTTTAATCACACTTGAAAATAAAGCAAAATGATAATAATGTAAAAAACTATAATAAAACTTCCCTAAATAAAATTCTGTAAACAAATGTCAGTTACCAAAAAATATACTAAAATGCACACAGTCACGTACAATATAGCATAGTGCCACTTGTGATCTGTGGGGTCTTACAGGTTTAGGGGTCATGCTGTATTTGTACAGGACAGTTTAGTCAATGTCCAAGTTTCAACTAAAATGGTGGTTCAAAGACTCCTATTTCCGGCCTTTTTAAATCTGGGGGTCATGCCAGGTTTGGGGCTCATGCTGTAGCCCAGGAAAGGTATAGTCCGAACAGGGCCGTTCCTAGATGGCGGGCAGGCGTGCGATCGCCCGGGGCGCCGAGGCTCCGCTCACCCGAGTGGCTCCGCGGCCGCCCTGCCTCCCGTAGGAGCGCCCCTGACCTGCGCGACTGTCTTATAACAGTCGCCAGAGCCAGGCATCTGTCCGAGTACAGGGAAGAAGGAGGGACGGATCGTTCGCCGGTCCTACTCCTCCCCTGTATCAGCGTCGCAGGGGGCGCACGGCTTTCACCGCGCCCCTGTGACCGCACGATCTCCTCTGCTGGCAGCTTCTGCCCCGAGGCGATCCCTGGGAGCACACACAGCAGCAATAAGCAGCGTGATACGTCACGCCGTCTTACAACTGCTCTGCAGCTCCCATCACTCAGCAGCTCCAGACCGGGAACGTGCTGGACCCAGGTTAGTAACTTTTTTGTTATTTTATTATAATTACTTTACATGTGGGCATCACTGGCTACAAGGTGGCATCACTGGCTACAATGGGGCTCCTGGCTACAGGGGGCATCACGGTACAATGGGGCATTCCTGGCTACAGGGGGCATCACTGGCTACAATGGGGGCATCCTGGCTACAGAGGGGCATCACTGGCTACAATGGGGGCATAGCCGCTACAAGATGGGCACACTGGCTACAAGGGGCACACAGCGACAAGGGGGGCATCCTGGCACAAGAAGGGCACCCTGGCTACAAGGGGGGCACACTGGCTACAAGGGGGGGCAACCTGGCTACAAGGGGGCACACTGGCTACAATGAGGCACACGGCTAAATAAGGGCGCACTGGCTACAATGGGGGCATCCTGGCAACAAGGGGGCACACAGGCTAACAGGGGGGCATCACTGGCTACAGGGTGGGCATCACTGGCTAGAAGGGGGCATCACGCTACAGGGGCATCTCTGGCTACCTAAGGGGCCATCTACTGGCTACAGGGGCATCTACTGATAACAGGGAGCATCTACTGCTACAGGGGGCATCACTGGCTAGAGAGGGGGGGGTCTTAATAAAAGAATGGGGGGGGGGGGGGGGGGGGGGGATTTGGGGCACACTAGCTACAGAGGGGGCATCACTGGCTACAGGGGGGGGGCATCCTGGCTACAATGGGGGCACACTAGCTACAATGGGGGCATCTCCCTGGCTACAGGGGGCATCTCACTGGCTACAGGGGGGCATCGCTGCTACAGGGGGCATCACTGGCTACATGGGGGCATCTCTGCTACAGGGGGCACACTGCTACAGGGGGCAGCACTGATAACAGGGGGCATCATACTGGCTAAAGGGGGGCATCAACTGCTATAGGGGGCTTACTACATGGATACCATATGAGTTTGAAGCATTGGACTATAGATGGGGAGTTTGTATAGAGATAACACACACTGGTTTGGAAAATGCTGATAAAGTGAGGAGTCTTTAAGATATTTGTTTGTAAATTGTTACAGTGAAGAGTCGGGAGTAGTCTTCATGGCGTCTGGGACAATGGAGAAGAAGAAGAAGAAGAGAAAGAGAACAACTCTTCAAGACGTCTCCTGTGAGTCACTAGATATAACTTTACTGTAACCAATTTATAGGTCCTGGCAGAGCCTGTGTTCAGCAGGTATCCACCACTGTATGTCTGTAATATTGGTTGAAGTTAATGGTTTAGTATTTCAGTAAGGTCAGTTTGTATAATTTAGTCTCACATGTGCTGTGGATATGTGGTATACACGGTTTGCTGTATTTGGTCACTATGTTGGTGATATGTGGTCAAGGTGTGGTAGTAATTTTCGGTCACTGTTGGTGCTGGTGATATGGTGGTCTTGGTGGTCTTGGATTCTGGTTGGTGAACATGTTATTTTGTAACTGTATGACTATTATGGTAGTAATTTTATATGTAGCAGATTGTGGTAAAGCTTTCTGTATATTTTTAGATTTGGTCTTGATGGGATGCACTGTGTTTCATTATGGCCATTATGTTACATGGGTGGGGGGGGGCGAAATTTTCTTCACCGCGCCCTGAGTGAAAATTTAGCCTAGGAACTGCCTGATAGTCAATGTCCAGTCAATAAAATGGTGGTTCAAAGACTCCTTTTCCGGCACTTTTTATCTGTGGGTAGACAGGTTTAATGGTCCATACTGTGGTACAGGACAATATAGCCAATGTCCAGTTCAACTAAAATGGTGGTATTTTATTAAAAACTCCTTTTCGGGCACTTTTAATCTGGGGGTCATCCGATTGGGCTCATCTGCGTTCCAGGACAGGGAAATTAATAATTTCAATGGTCGCAGGCTGGTCAAGTAAATGATGGTTAAAATCATACTGCCTTCTGGCACTTTTTAATTTGTGGGTCATGCAGATTTAAGGGTCATGCTAGTGGTACAAGACAGGGTAGTGAATGGTCTGTGATTTTTTTTCCTGTGGCTTTTTAAACCTAAGTGGTTGCCTAAGATGTAGCACGTATCCATTTGACTGTTGTGGATGTTTTAATTCCAGCTTCTCCAGCCCTGTTTGGGTGTAAGAATGAAGGTGTTGTTCCTCTCCCATAGACTTTAATGGTCATCGGCGATAATCTATTATCGACTATCGGAAATCGTCTTGATAATTGCCGACCCGATGACGATAGTCAATGTAATCGCTCATCAGTCACTACTGATAATGCAACTTGTTTATCACAGGTGCAGTGACTATCTGCTTCGGAGCCCCATACACAGTAGGGTTCCCTAAACCACAGTTTTAGACACAGATCTGTCAGCCATTGTCATGGATGTGCCCATGCCTCTGTTGTGCTCCCGGTCCATACTGCGGCTCCTATTGCGGACTGAGAGCATGGCCGGGTCCCTGCTATGTTCCTCTGCTGTAGACTCACCTATCTCGTCTCCTGTCTCCGCTGCGGTAGCAGTGCCGGCGGCTGCCAGCAGATTCAACTGACTTGTCCATGCTCCTGCTCCGTGGTGTCTTGCGAATGCACATGCGCCCCCTAGGGCATGGCAGCTCTCAACGGTTTAAAGGGACAGTTTTTTAATTACCAGACCAATGACCTGTGACCTCCACTTATTAAAGGAGCTTTCTGTCTCTGTTCCTGGTCAGTTCGTGGAAGTTTTTCAGTGAGCTTGACCCCTCTGTGCTGTACTACTTGCTGTGTTACCTGCATTCACCCTGCGTTAACCCTATGTTACCCAAAGTATCTCTACTGCTGTTCCTGCTGTTTCACCAGTCTGTTCCTGCTGCTATTCTGCCATTGCACAAATCTGCTAATTATCTGGGAACTTGTTACATGCTACCTGCCTACAGCTACCTGCTGTTACCCAGGTGAAACTCTGCTCCCTGTTATGGTCTCTTGCAGTGGCACATAGCATACACAATTCCCGGCGTTCTTCTGTGTCAATCCTGACTAGCCCGAAGATACGTGCACGTGACAGTCATCTGGTTTACATTGGCAGTGAGCTCTAGCGAACCTTTGTAAGCGATGTTCAACTCTCACATCAATGGAAGTTTTCCCATTTTCCACAGTTTTCACTTCCATTATTCACAATGGTGTCATTTGTCTACTCACAAAGCACGTTCCCATAATCATCCCTATTTGCAACTTTGGTAAATCCCATGACAGCAATGAGGGATATGTTTCCACACAGTCTATCACACAAAACTTATATACACACCAAACTAGCTCATGACATTTGACTTCCTTCACTGCAGACTTTGATAATAGGGAGTGGTCATAATAATGCGTGACTTGATTGCGTAGAATGGCATTACAACCAAAAACTTCAAGTCTGCAGTGTCCTTATGGAAGTCATTTTAATTAACCATGTGAACAAAAAGGGCGACATGTATGAATCCCGCCGGGTCGAGGCGCCGTTTTCCGCAGTTTTCCCCCCCGGAATCCGCCTATTTATTTGGGGACGGGCCCCCCATCTACATAAAAACCCCGG
>JAODAL010040165.1:0-37188 GCA_025379985.1 Phyllomedusa bahiana
TTGTAGTCCCAGGAAAAAACACAAAAACCTTTGCCCAAAAATTACCCCAGTACCCAGCGCACCAGGGGTACTTGAAAGAGCTGGTAACCATCAGATGTGGACCTTTTAATGCTGCAGATTGGTATTTTTTAGAATGGGAAAGGACGAGTAACAATGGGCATTTCCATTTTGATAGTATCAGACTGCAGCTGATGGTTTTATTTTTATGGAAAATGGGGGGACATCACATGGGTTTTTTCTGAAAGTTTATTTATTGAGAATATAAACATGGAAATTCACTGTAATGATTACAGGAGTTGCCCATTTAAGGGATCTCAATAAATAAGTGATTTTTGAAAATAATAAATGATGTTGGGTATCCTCCATTTTTCTTAACCAGCGAAGGTAAAACCCACAGCTGCAGCCTGACACTATCAGAATGCAAAAGGTTCATCAAAGCTGGTCTCTTCCCACCCTAAAAATACCAGCCCGCAGCTGCACCACAAGTTGACCATAACATTAGAGAGTCTGCTTCTGATGGTAACCTTGTTCTTCCCAGTACCTCTGTTGCACTAGGTACTGGGCCGATAGTGACATGGGGATAGGGACAGCCTTGGGGTGACAAAAAACTCTGCTGGCTGACACAAAGTCCTAGCAATAGTAATAGAGAGGTGTCTGTCAAACACCTCCATTAATAACAATGGAATTCAAAGAAAAAAAAAAATCACAAAAACCTATTTAAATATACACTCCCCAACACCATCCTTCTTTAACCATTTTATTAAAGAGATCAATCCAACGCTGGTCCAACATAATCCAATCCGATATAGTTCAAAGGGGAAACCTGTATAAAAATATTTAAAAAAGCATGACTCCATCTCTTGCACCCCCTGAAGGTCATGCCTGTGACTTGCACAATATGATTCTGGGGAGTACAGACCACAGTTGCAGCACTATCTCCAGGGGGATTGTCATTTGCCCCCCAAGGACATGTATGAAAACTGTCTAGATCAAAGACTTTTTTGTTGCCCATAGCAACCAATCAGAGTTCCCTTTTCATTTTCTCAGAGCACTATATGAAATAAAAAAGAGAGCTCTGATTGGTTGCTATGGACAACAAAGAAAGTTTTAGGGTCCAACTGGCATGTAGTACTATAAAAGTCTAGCTGCGGAGGGTGTGTAGAGTGGAGACCTGTAGTTCACCCTCCAGCCAGTTGATGGCATAGGTACATTGAAAGGGCAGGCAGTAAAGGGCTCAGGGAGCAAAAGAAAGGCAATTAGTGGCAGTTGCTTGATGAAGCAAGCTGACGTGTCAGAGAGAGATTGTACAACAAGACCCACAGCCCAAAAAATACAGACAGTGAGAAGGCCCGGAAGAAAATACAAAAAGGAGATCGGGATATGGTGTAACCGGTGGGTGAGCACCATCAATAGAACTGGAAGAGAATCCGTGTCGATGGAGAGGGAGTCTCCTGTCCCACAGGCATGGGGCAAATCACATACTGTGACTTTGGGCTGTAGGCCCTGAATAGATGATTGTAGTATGTTACAGAACAAGCACCTGTTGAGTAAAGTTTGCTTAAAACAAGAAAATTTAGCAATTCCTTTGATTCATAGGAAGAAACAAGAGAGATGAGTCATGCTTCTGCACATTACACGTGGCGTAAGTCGATAGGATGGAGTAAGACATGGCATATACAGAAGCAAAGGGGTCAGGGAGCCAGAGTCTGTCCTCAGTACTAGTGGACTCATTGTTAAATCACCTACCCTGGTTTGATGGGAAAAATGTCTCGCCAGAAAACTGGAAGGAGAGATTGGAAGGGATGACCCGGCTGTGTAATAGGGTGTCACATATGAAAGCCAAGCTAGCATGGAGCACACTGGACGGGGAAGCTTGAAAAACCATCATGCTCAGACCCACTAGACAGAAGGAGGGGTTTGAACAGATCATAGACCTGCTAGAAGATGATTTTGGGGATGTCTCTTCAGAGGCCATGCTGATGAAGAGATTCCTTGCCCAACACCAACAAGAAGGAGAGACACTGTTCCAATTTGCAAATGGATTACAAGAGATTATGGTCACTATGCAAAGAAAAGAAGAGCAGGGACACGCCTCCCTTGCCTATGTAGAGGTACTGCTATGAGACCAGTTTTTATTGGGAATGTGGAGTCAACCAGGCGCTTCCAGTGCCAGATGATCACCCTGTTCAGAGAGAATATGGAGCAATGCCCCGAGGATGTGGTCCGCAGTGCTGGGAGTGTGGCACGGAAGGACACCTGTCTCAACATTGCCAATGCCAGGGTCTTGGGGACTTTTCTAGCAGAATTTAAACTAAGCCAGCCAGTGATTGAGGAGTGAACCACAGGCACTGAGGTAGATTCTGGCCTCTCTCTAGGAACTACGGAACTGGTTAGGGAAAGTCCTGTAGTTAAAGTCAGGGTTAATGGGGTGGAGCCTGATGGACTGGTTGAGACGCAATCTCAGGTAATTTTGAGGCATACTTCCCACAAGCACTTCAGTCAAAGAGTGCGACCTGGATAAGTTTGAAGGCTGCTAATAATTCACCAATGCAGTCATTGAGAGTAATGCAGGCTGATATAGAAGTGTGGTATCAACCTTCATCTGAGGCGCCTGTAGGCACATGGTCTGAAACTGAAACCCAACAAGTGTCATCTATTCCGGGAAAGCTTTGAAATTTTGGGCCATATTGTTTCCATTGAGACATGCAACCTATGGACTCCAAAGTGAAGGCTGCCCAACAGTGGCCTGCACCCTGAATTGTTCATGACCTACAGACTTTTAAGGCTTTATAGGTTACTGCAGATGCTTCATCAAAGATTTTGCCAAGTTAGCAGCTCCACTATACGCACTACTCCAAGGAACACCATTGGAAGAAGTGAAAAAATGATACTCCTTGAGGAATGGAGAAGCAGAACATGCTTTTCAAGAGTTAAAAAGGGCTGTTGACTAGAATGTCAATTCGGGGAATATGTGGATTACAGTCTTCCTTTTTTTGCTACAGACTGATGAAAGTTTTTTAAGGGCCTGGGAGCTGTATTGACTCAGAAACAGGAAGGACTAGAAAGGGTAATCGCTTATTCCAGCTGCCCTTAAAGGAGAGCAAAAAGAATTCATAGAATGTAGTTCATTCAAGCTGGAACTCCTAGGGTAAGTATGGGCCTCACAGAAAATTTTAAACCGACATCTAATGGGAGAAATGTGTTTTTACAAATTCAAAAGACTCGTACTACTCCGTACCATATCCAAGGGAATGACGTCTGTGAGTGGATAATCTCACTTTTCTTCAGAAAGAGAGAGATGGCCTGATCATGTTGCCGATTTTGGTTTATGGTTGTATAAAAAACAACATATTGATGTTTGGAAGAAATGTGAAGTGCACTTTTAGTTTAGCGATGATGCCGAGTGAGGGAGAAGAGGAAAATTGGACTCCACAGACATGAATGGGTGATCATAGACGACATCTACAAGGGTTCTACAATCTGATTGCTCAACGCTTGGGATCCAAGGAAATGGTGAACAATCAACAGCGTGTAAAGCTGGAAAGCTACAGTGGAAATGGGTATCTAAACCGTACAAAGTGGTTCATCAACCCAATCCAGATAACCAGGTCTTCAAAGTACAACCTGAAGGAGAATCAGGCTCCATCAGAAAAGTACAAAAAAATGTACTGAGACCTTTTACTTTTCTGAGTAGGCCACAACAGAGTGGTCGGCGCCACTGCCCACCTGTCAGCTGATGAAGATGACTGGTGGGTCCCTACATCTCCTCCTGGTTGGGATCAGCCGTAAATGAAGGAGTTAGTGATTTAGAGGTTGGATCTGGTTCATTTGGCTCTCAGTGTGTCAATTTGGGTTATTTTCCAGCCCATTATGATGACTATATCTTGCAGGTACTATTTGCCGGGACGGCAACCGATATGTTCTGGGGGGAAGATATAGAATGGGGAAATCCAGTCAGTTGGTGGCGAATATATGGAAGATAAAGATATAAGTAAATCTTTGAGTTCATAGGAAGTGTGACGAGTATTGATTCTGCTTATTACATGCGCATGGCCTTTTTGGGCCATGTGTGTTGCCTAAGAGAATGAGGGCCCGCCAAGTACTTACTCACTCCCAACTCCTATCCTGCTCTCAGCTTCTGGCATCTTTCCTTCCTCCTGTAGCAGGAGGAGACAGGCTGCAGGAGTTGTCCCCTCTGGGCCTGTCTCCTGCCTCTGGGGCTTGTCTCTTGCTCTCTCCAAAAACAGGCAGCAGAGGTCTGGAGACAGGCTACATGGAGTACGATTGCCCCATTGTCCTCTGTATCCAGTGGCTGCAAAGGGTAGGAGTCAGGCCGCAGGTGAAGAGAGTTGCTCCCTGTCTCCTGCCCACTGTGGGCTGTTTCCAGTGGTTGCAGGGGGCTGGAGACAGGCCAAAGGGGGAAGGAGTTTCTTCCAGTCTCATGTCGTCTGTAGTCTGTGTCCGGTGGTCACAAGGGGCTGGAATTTCCCCTGTGTCTCCTGCCTCTGTCTCCTGCCTATGTATGGCAGCAGCAGTGGGTAGGAGACAGACCGCAGGGGCAGGAGTTGCTCCCTGTCTCTTGTGGAATGTCTTTGGCAGTTGCATGAGACAGGCTGTAGGGGCAGGATTTTCTCCTTGCTCCCTGTCTCCTGCCCCCTATGATCTGTCTCTGGTGCTCGCAGGGGATTGGAGACTGGCCACAAGGGGCAGGAGTTGTCCTTTTGCACCTTGTCTCCTGCCCTCTGTGGCATGTCTGTGGTGGTCGCAGAGGGCTGAAGATGGATGCCTACTCAGCATCCAGCAACAGAGGGCGCTGTGGGCTTCTCAGCCCCTTTCCCATAATGCCTTGTGATACTCAGCATCCAGGAAAGCTTTGTGACAACAGCCCTGGGTGACACTCTATCCCCTAAGGTGTCACCCAGTTTTCCTATTATGAAAATCTGGGTATTACCTGTGGGTTATGGGTGTCACCTAACTTCCCTGCATGCTGAATAGTTCCCCAATTTATTTGTATATGTGTCATGTTCCTGTTTATTTATAGGTTTTCTTTTTGGGCCACTTAGGATTTGGTGGACTACCATGGATCGACCATAGATCTATTTTTTTTTTTAAATATAATGGTTAAAGAGGGCTGTTGTCAGGGAGTGTTTATTTAAATAAAGTTTTTTTGCACAATATATGTCTTTTTTTTCTCCATTTAATGCCAGTGTTAGTAATGGAGGCTCCGTTACTATCGCTCGGGTTTGGTGACACGCCAAGGCTGACACTTAATGGGGGGGACCGCACATGATTTTTTCCAAAGAATTATGGATTATCAATAAATAAATTATTTTAGAAAAAAATGTAATTTTTCATAACCAGCCAAAGTAAAACCAGCAGCTGCAACCTGAAACTCAGAATGTGAAGGTTCATGGATACTGGTCCATTCCTATGCTGAAAATACCAGCCTGCAGCCATCCCAGATGCAGACCATCACATTAGATGATTTCCCTTTTGATGGCTACCTGGGTTTTTGCAGCACCTCTGGTGTGTTTGGTATCAGGATAATAGTTACACAGGGTTTGTGCCAGCTTTGTGGTGACAAAAAGACTGTTGGCTGACAACACGCCCAAATGATAGTAATGGGGAGGCATCTGTCAGACACCTCCATTACTATGACTGAATTAAATGTGTAAAAATAAAAACATTACAAAACATATAACTAAGACTGATATCAAACTAAACTCCATCCTCTGCACCTTTTGAAAATTATGCCTGCGACCTATTTTCTGGGTACAGAGTTTACACCCCACCTATCACCCCAAAAACCCAACACCACCTCTACCTACCACCCCTTAAATCACCTGCTACCCCATCTATCACCTCATTGACCCCAACTCACCTCCACCTATCACCTAATAACCTCTCCACCTATTATCCCATAGCCTCACCACCTCCACCTACCACTCCATGATCTCCCCACCTGTACTTATCATCCCATAACCTCTCAAACTATTACCCCATAATCTCCCCACCACCACCTATCACATCCCCCCACCACTTCCACCTATTACACCATGTGGAATTTGTACAGAGGAGGAGCACAGGTAGGGAAGTGCTGGAAAAATTACTGAGGTAATATACAATCTGAAAAGTCTGTGTGCACTGGTATTTACCACTATATGGGCACTGTATGGAGGTAATTGGAAACTAACAAAGAAAAACTATTCAGACTACAAGATAAAGGGGAGCCTGGCCCCACATATAGTGAGCGGTAAAATTTATCTATAACTGAATCAAAACCAATATAATGTATACCCTTATTAAGATATCGAAAAATAGTTTTTAATAATATCTCAGTAAAAAAAGGGAAATAAACATGTTGCCTAAAAATATGTTTGTATATGTCTGTCAATAGTCAATAGCCAGGAAAAGATAGAGAAAGTTGAATTTAATATCCCTATCTACCACATGCAGACCACCCTCCCCAACAAGGGTAACCCCTTCTGGAACCTATCACTTAACAAAAATGTGTACTTAAATGGCACTTTATACAAAAATCACCATTAAACATATCATATGGACAACCAAGGACAACTTATCCATATCTTAAAAAAAACAATTCAGTAGTTGGTATCTACCACTATATGGTCACTGCATGGTGGAAATATTGTTAGCTCTGTAATGGTTTGGATCCAGGCACAGTTTGGAAGCATCTCCCAGCTCTCCTAGATGCTGATTAGGTTCTTCAATGTTAAGGAAAGCTGGGTGACGGCAAACCCCTCAATTAGTTTTCTTCCAGAGCCGTTACACAGTTTGGTGTAGTGGGCGTGAACTTTTGTGAAGGGGTGTGGAAATTCTTTTTTGGGGTAGTGCACAATGCACCCCATAGCTTGGGGTCTCTCTGATGGCCACTTCCAAAGTTTGGCAAGTATGGTTATAGTGCAGTATTGGTGATGCTTTTAGTCCAGCATTAGATGTCATATAGGGTAATTGGAGCAGTAAGTTAACACTTACAAACCAGTACAAAACCCTAACCCAAAATAGTTGACTTTTTTGCTATCTATGCCAAAAATTAATTGGGACTGACCTGAATCAAAATCTTTGCTTTTGGGTTGAATTTGACTTAAAATCAAATCGGAACACAACACTTCTCCTCATACCATTATCGGCAGCTGCATTTTAATGCAGCATGGGCAGCACAGAACTCTAGAAGACTTGGTTTGGTTGATTCAGCCACATGAAGTTTTTTTACTCAATCAGCTGGGCAGTGAATGCAGTTTTGCTCCTTAGATACATACAACGAGCTGTAAAATTGCTTAATTGCTGTCCCTCACATGTTCATTTTATCCAATGAGGGGAAATATTAGATTATAATATAATATAATAGACGTTACTAAGTATCCACAGCGTACTGGCAGTACTTAAGCACAGTACTGGCCTCCGGGGGTTTTCTCATCAGGCTGTTTTCACTCTTCATTGCTTTTTCGGGTTCCCACTTCCTGTGCAGGCTGTGGTGGGTTCTACAACAATGACTACCATCTTAGTTCTGCTAGCCCCTTATCAAAAGCTGTGCAATGACCCGTCCTCCTGGCAGTGTGCACTCTCCTTTACCTCTTCACTGCATTGTGTGGTATCCTGGATCTCGGTTTCACTGGCTTCCCTATCCTGCTGGTTGTTTCATATGGTGCAAATGTGCTCACTCTTGAAAATCTAAAGGGCCAACTTGCACCACCTAGGGGTAATGATCTGTAAGTTCCCTGGACCGAAGACCACATCCCTTGTATGAGGGTTAAGGGAGAAAACAAGGAGACTCCTCAGACTTTGCTCCTCAGTGTAATTCTATGTTAAAGATAGCAGATGACTGGTTGGATCCACCTTCTGATCTGTGACATCTGTGCCTGTTATCTGGCTATAAATGAAAGCTACTGAGCAATATTTGTCATGACAGGAAGCCTCTGGTGAGAGAGAAAATCTTACATGCTGCCAAGATTAACTGTTATCTGTGTATTCACATACAACAATAACAGTGCCACAGCAGACTGAAAGCAGAGCACAGAACTACAGAGCTCTTCCAGGTCAGTAACTCTAAAGGGTTAAAGTTTCTCTCAGTTTGCTCCCTTCCAGCTGATAAGACACAGCAGCGAGTGAAGTCACCAGTCTGACCACTTCTAGAGCAGGGAGAGGTGATTGCTTTTCCAGCACACATCTGCAAACAAGCAGGACATAAGAACTGGTCTATCTTTGAAACATAGCAAATTCAGAACGGCAATGTATTTTGTAATGATGTTTATCTTTGCTTACTTATTTTAAGGGGTGTTCCCTACCATACTGTTTCACAGAGCCTGCTCTTCACAACCAGCTTCAGGCTTCAACTTCCTGTTTAGGTTGTGAGTGGTTCTAAAGTCGTGATTCATATGTCAGCTCTGCTATTCTTAGCTGAGCCTGTTAGAGGGACATTGATAATGGAAGGGTTTAAACAGCAGTGCAGAAGGCTACGGCTATAAAAGCATTATGGTTTGTCGGTAGAACACATAAATAAGCTACTGTGCTACTGAGAGAAAAGAGAGATAGTTGGTAACCTAGGGAAGCTTGTGTATACAAGCAGAAGATAACAACTGCTCTAGCTCTGAAAAGAATCAAAACCAGAAAAGCAATGTATTTGGCAATAGTCTTTTTTACCTTTTCCTACATGTTTCAAATGAATCAATGTGGTGAGAATACTCTTTTAAAGCTAGTCAATGGGATTGTAATACCCCTTCAAGCCTCAAGAGTGTCAGTGTCAGAGAGACTTGTTTTATGGTGAACAATTAAGATCAAGGGCTTACAATAATCTGGTTGACTTGAAAAAAAAAAAACTTCGCAGCACTGGTAAAAGAGAGACTGAGACATGTGGATAGTCTTATACAACTCACCACATACCAGGTTAGGCAATTCAAGTTAGTAAAATATTTTTTTTACACCTGTGAATCCAATAACTACTTTTCCCTATATTATTTAAATAAACACCAATTGGTGGTGTGTTGTTTTAGCATCCCCTTACTTTGGGTCACATTATTGTTCTTGCTTGTGGTTCTGATAATTTTTCCTGTTTTGTGAAGAAAAGATTGTATGTGAGTTATAGTAGTGTAGATGATATAGGATTATAACGTCAGATATGCTTATAGAAGAGCAAAGAAATCAGGCAATACCTTTTTGGAAGTTAACTGAGTATATATTATGGTAAGCTTTTGAGAGTACTAACTGCCAGTGGTTGCACATTTCTCTGAAGAAGACCACTCAATAGAAGATTTGCAGGTTGCGGTCTTAATGGGACATTTTAAGATGCAGAGGGAGAGGAAGAGATGGGAATGGGCTAAACATCAATGCTAGCTTCATGTCACACTATGTCTGAACTGTTGTGGCCACACATCACCACCTGATAGCAAACAGACAACAGCAAGAGCTAATGATCCTCTTGTCACACCTCAAAAGTTTCCAGATTGTTTATTTCTTGACCTGAAGTATAATGTTGTAAATAACTTCTCTTCTTATATTGGATTTTGCTATTTTTAAAGATTTTAAAATCCTTTCAAGATCCATGTCTAATGTGTATACAAAGTCTATGCATATTTAGTTTCTTGTATAACATCATGTCTGACGAACAGAGATATAAAGCTTTCAAAAGCGTACTATTAAATATACTCAGTTAGCCTCTGATTTGTTTGCTCTTCTACTGTTTCTATGGAAAACAAACAAAGACAGAAGAAACCGCAGTACTCCTTTGTGTAGTATGTTGCTTAAATACCAATAGGAGATAGATATATTGATCATGCTCACCTCAATATGTTGTGCTAAGACCCAGAGGCACAACTCTCTGCTAGTTTGTTACTCTGAGTTAGAGTCAGATTAAAGTACTTTAAAAAGTGCTAGTCGCTTCCAGCCCGGTATACCGCGAGAGATCTTCCGTGGTATATGGTTATAATGATAATTCTCTCTGTTATTCACCCAAAGAATAGATACCCAAGGGCTTGTAGTGTACAGCTCTCAGCACTTCAGTGACTTTAAAAAAAACTCTTGCATTTGCAAATTGGAAGGACGCGTTTCTATGACTAGCATGGTGCAACATTAAAAGACATACTAATAAACATACATGATTGGTTTCTCTCTATGATAGAGCTCTTTAATCTTTGAAATACTATTATGTGGTTAAGGCTCATGCTTTCTACAGTTTTATGAAATAGAAATAGGGTTTTTAATTTTTTTAAAGAAAGGGATATGTAAACTATTACAGTGGCATTAATGCATGCACTTATGGCCACTAGGATACACTTGATAGAGCACTCTAATCTAAAAAAATAAAAAAAATAAAAATACAAAATTTCCACATTGAAATATATTTTATTTTAAAATAAATTAATCCATTTGAATTTAAATAATTGAGGAGCAAATAATGGGTTTCCAAGGTGACAATCATTTCATAATGTTTTCCCCTAAAAAAAAAAACAATGACATCTGTAATGAAGGCTCCTAATACAAATGTGAACACGCACTATACATTTTGTTTTTTGGCAGTGACCTTGCCTATGTGTTTGTTCTCAGACATCATCAGTGTGTTATTGTCTTCTTTCCATCAAGATCAAGGGGAAATTAAAAGTAGAGTGGACATGGCATAACACTATTAATCTTCTATGAGATCTGTTAATGAAATCACTGACCAAAAATACAGAATATCAGGGTACAAACAAAATCACAGAAAAATTATCCCCAATAAAACTAATAATTTATTTCAAACATTAAAAATATCACCTTTACAATAACCACAAACTTATACACCTGAAATACACCAAAAAGATAAACACCTATCTTGGGACAAAATACACAAGATGGAACAATCAATGTTTACTGACGGTACTGTTGCATCACGCATAGAAGATGAAGAGTAATCCTAGTGAAGCCTAAAATCCGCACCCTACAAAATCCCTATACCTGTTCCTTATCAAATTATGGGGTCAGAAAAAGGATAATTATCTCCCTTAAACAAAAAAAAAAAGAAAAGAAAGGCCTAATGTCAGTAAGTGCTGTTTTTAGGCTTTTCTTTTTCTTTGTTTTTGGGGGATAATTATCCTTTTTCTTCCTATCTGGCTATTTGCCTGGTGACATATAGACTTTATTCAGTAAGGGTGATACCAGGGGCCTTAAAGGAGTTTTCTCATTACAAAGATCTAAAGCTATTGTGTCTAAAGCTATTTCTGCAGTATGTGGTCGGCCACACCCCCTTTTCTGTGATTGGCTGCCTGATATTTCATTCAGCCCTGTTGGGACATGCCCCTGGATGGAAAAAAAAAATTAGATTCTTTGTTCACATGTTTTGATCAAAAAATGCTTAAACCACCCCCGGCTATCAACGGGATCTCAAGGCGGGTGGTCCTACTCTATTTTTACCTCTCACTAAAGTCAAATTCAGACTTCTCAATGGGTCAACAGACCTCCATAATCCAGAGAGAAAAATAAAAAAGCACCAACCTTGAAGGCATACTGCACTGATATAAAAAAAATCGAGGGGGCGGGGTGCAATAACCAAAATGGAGGCATCCTTTCCCCTATAAGATTAAAAGAAATAATCCAAAATATAAGTATAGTTCTGACAAAAAAACATTTCTGAAAAACACAATATGTCCCTGGATGGGACACCCCCCCCCCCCCCCCCCCCCCTTACAATGAATGGCTTCCTGCACTCTGTGCTTATTCACCTCTGAGCTGATTAAAATGAAAGTGAAACTAGTTTCCTCAGCTTACTATGCTAACGAGTCTGTATAATAAAAGCTGCCTGAGCTCCTACATGCTTATCTCCCAGCTCTTTTGTGGAGGTCAGGAAATTACTGATCGTAACTCAAATTTCACTCCTCCCCATATAACACACCCTTATAAATTCTTTTTTCCCTCTCCCCTCCCTGATAACAGGGGGGGGGGGCACAGCATTCTAAAATTTCTTTAATCCTTTTAAAACTTATATAAACTGGTTACAGAAATTTCAGGTGTTCTGTTTAAACAAGGAGTTGTGCCCCTGGGGGAAGGTGACGCTCTGCAACAGAGAACCATTGTAGGCATTCAGAGTGTGACATCCTCCTCCCATGCTCCTATGGGAAAAAGGGGGACTGGCCTACTGGGGGGAAAGACGCCCCTTTTTTTGAATTTAAGAAGATTCCCAGCTCATTTGGAAAGCTTGTGATAAAAACCCCCCTTTTGGGGGGACGCCGCCCTTGTCGGGATGACCCCCACAATTTGATAGGAAAAACAGGAAAAGGGAAAATTTTTTGGGTTTTGAGGATTATAGGCTTCCTGGGTTTATCTTTCCTTCTATTGTCTTATGCATGATGACAAAAGTAACGTGAGTAAACATTCATTGTCCCCTCTTTTGTATTTTGTCCCAAGACAGGTATTTATCTTTTTAGTATATTTCTAATGTATATATTTTTAATGTTTGAAACAAAGAATAAGTTTTATTGGGGATATTTTTTCTGTGATTTTGAGATCTGTTAATGGAATGATGGTGAGGAAACAAATTTAATTATGAAATATTATCTGCAGTGTGCTTATCCAGGTTATTGTAATTTTTTTTTAAACTAATATACTCAGAAAAAACAAAAACTCCACTGTGAGTTGAGTTAGAGATTTTATATATATATATATATTTGATTATAACTTGACCCCAAATTCAAGTAAATACTCCAATCCCATCTGTGAGACTTTTACTTTATTTTATTCACAGACCAAATGATATCACTAAATGTTCAGCTTAAAAGATGTAATCTTCTTGATTAGGGAAAGGCACCATGAAATTGTTTGGAGACTTACAAGCCGTGAATGCTCTACTAAAATTTAGATACACATGCGGACAAAATTGTTGGTGCCCTTGCATTGAAGAAACAAAAACCTACAGTGGTAATTAAAATAACTTAGAACTGTCAAAATTAACCCCTTACCGAATATTTGACATACCCATATGTCAAGGTCGGGTAGGGGTTCCCGCAAATTGACGTATGGGTATGTCATGGCGATCTTGCAAGCTCACAAGCGGAGCTCGCAAGATTGCGGCATATAACTGCTGGCACAATGCCGCATCCGGCCGCGGGTGATTAAAACTTTGATGTCGCGACCTCTCATGGTTGCGACATCGAATCTGCAGGCAGGAGGAATGAGCACCTTCTATCCGCGATCGTAGCAGTGAGCGGCACAGACATGCTCACAGGTCACCTTAACCGACAGCCTGGACGCTTTCTGAAAGCATCCGGGTTGTCCTGACAACACCATGCCCACAATGCATTGTGGACATGGTGATTGACAGTCACCATGGAGACCAGTACACAGCAGATTTGAATATCGCTCATACAATTCCCCTCTGGGGAAAAGTGGAAAAAGTGTAACAAAGTAAAACACAAAAACGAAAAATAAAAACAAATGCCAATCGCCCCAAAAATGATCAAAAATAAATAAAGTACCCATATTTGGTATCGCCGTGTGTGTAACGACCCACTCTATAAATATGTCACATTAATTAACCTGTACGGTGAACACCATAGCAAAAAAAACAGTCACAGGATTATGATTTTTGTTCATCCCGCAGCATATAAAATGTAATAAAGAGTCATAAAAAAATCATGACAACAACAAATGGGTGCCAATTAAAATGTCAGTTCATTGTGCAAAAAAAAGGTCTTAAACAGCTCTGTGTACGGAAAAGTAAAAAATGTATGGCTACCAGAAGATAGCGATACATAAGTATTGTTTTACACAGTAAAAACACTTTAAAAATAAAAAAAAATGTGTTTCCTCATGAAAAACTCTATAAACTGGGTATCGCTGTAAGTGACTCAACCCACAGAGTAAAACTAACTTATTGTTATGGCTGCCCCCGCGACCTCCGTATCGGGTTGTTGGTGCATCCACACCCCTGCAGCGTCTCCTGCTGCGGGCGACGCCGCAGCCCCGTCTCCAGGCTGCGGGCGCGCCCAGTGCTCTGGACAGCACTTACCCTGCCACGCTCCTGTTCTCCGCCACTTTGTGTCCGCCAGACAAGATGATTGGTCCAGTCTGTTGCCATGGGCAGAATTTTCCTATAATTCCCGCGAATCCGATTCTGCTGGGGCGTCCTCCTTCTTCATTGTCTTCGGTCGGCATCCCCGTTCACCCCTTCCGCTTCCCTCTGCCTCCTCTGATGTCCCTGCGGTGGACAATCTGGTCCATGACCTATCTGCCATATGGGAGGAAACACGACGATCTCTGCTTCGGGCCTCTGCTCATGTGAAAGATCAAGCAGACAAAAAGAGAAGACCCCCTCAATCCTTTGCTCCAGGAGATAGGGTATGTCTATCTGCCAGGTACGTCCGCTTGAAGATTCCTAGCTACAAGCTTGGACCCCGGTTCTTAGGCCCCTTTGAAGTCCTGAGACGTATTAACCCGGCGGCCTACAAACTCCGGCTCCCTCCCACTATGCGCATCCCCAATTCATTCCACGTCTCCCTGCTGAAACCAGTCGTCCGTAATCGGTTCTCACGGTCTGTGGTTCCCCCGTCTCCCGTAGCTGACTCCACCAATGTGTTTTCTGTCAAGGAGATTTTAGCCATGAAGACGGTTAGGGGGAGACGATTTTTTTTGGTCGACTGGAAGGGGTTTGGGCAGGAAGAAAGGTCATGGGAGCCGGAGGACTACATCCTGGACCGGAACCTCCTGACTACGTTTCTGCGGGCTAGGAAGAGGGGGAGGCCTAAGGGGGGGTACTGTTACGGCTGCCCCCGCGACCCCCATATCGGGTCGCGAGCGCATTCGCACCCCTGCAGCGTCTCCTGCTGCAGGCAATGCCGCAGCCCTGTCCCTGGACAGAACTTACCTGGCCACGCTCCTGTTCCCGCCCAGGCGCGCACTCCTGTTGCCGGCCGTGCGCGTGCTCGCCCCCTAGTGCGCGCGCGCGGTACTGCAGTCAAGCTTAAAGGGACAGCGCGCCAATGATTGGTTTTCATCGGGTGCTGATCCTATTTAAGTTCTTCCCCTTCCCACTACCCTTTGCCGAATCGATAGTGCCCTGTGCCTTGAGAGGAAGTGTTCCCGTGTATCTTGTTGTTTACAGTGTACCGTACCTTCTGCCTCCGTCCCTTGACCACGAACCATTGCCGCCTGTCCTGACCTTCTGCCTGTCCCCGACTACTATGAGCCTGCTTCACGATTCTGTACCACGCAACACTTCGGCTGCCACCGCGAGTATGTCACGTCAGGGATAGCGACCTGGTAGCAATCCGCCGCAGCAAGTCCATCCCGCTTTGCGGCGGGCTCTGGTGAAAACCGGATCTACTTAGATTCCGCTTCCTGCCATGGCTTACATCATCGCTGGCGGTGGTCCAGAGGATCCACTTTCACAGACCGTTACACTTATCACGTATATTTCACGGTGAGCGCTATTAAAAATAAAAAACACTACTAGGATTACAGTATTTTCTTCACCCTGCCTTCCAAAAAACAGATTTAAAAGCGATCAAAAAGCCCTGTCCCCCAAAAATGATACCAATAAAAATGTCAACTCATCCTGCAAAAAACAAGCCCCTACACAGCTCTGTACATAGAAAAATGAAAAAAGTTATGGCTCTCAGACTGTGGCGATGCAAAAACGTGTTTTCTTATTGAATAAAAGTGTTTTTATTGTGTAAAATCAGTAAAACATAAAACATATACAAATTGAGTATTGCTGTAATCATATCAACCTGCTGAGTAAAGCTAGGGTGTCATTTATACCGCATGGAGACTGCAATAAAGAAAATAAAAATAAAAAACAGGATTGCTGTATTTTGTTCAAAATGCCTCATAAAAAGTGATGAACGTTTCATATGAACCCCATAATGGTACCACTAAAAACAGCAACTCATCCCGCAAAAAACAAGCCCATAACCAGCTCCGCATACAGAAAAATAAAAAAGTTATGGCTGTCAGTCTATGACGACATTAAAACACAATTTTTTATGAACTCATTTCTATTGTGTAAAAGTAATAAAATATAAAAAAATATATAAAATGTATATCATTGCAATTGTACCGAACCAAATAGTAAATTTATCCTGTTATTCATCCCACACAGCGAACACTGTAAAAATGAAGGCCAAAAGACAATGGTGGAACTGCGTTTTTATCCTCACATTTTCATGGCCCAACGCTAAAAAAACTATGGAACACCTGTGCACCCAAAATGCACAATATATCCCTAGATGAGATCTATGAGTGGTGTTGAATCCAAAATGGGGCAACTTCTAGAAGGTTTCACCTGTTCTGGTACTTTGGGGGTTTTGCAAATGCAACATGGCAAACACCAAAATTTGCATTCCAGAAGCCGAATAATGCTGCCTCCCCCGTACACCCTATCATGTGCCCAAACAGCAGTTTATACCCACATGTATGGTATTCACGAATTTGGAAGAAATTGTGTAACACAATTTGAAGTACTTTTTTTCCATGATTCCATGTAAAAATTAAACATTTTCAGCTAAAATTACAGATTGTTGGAAAAAATAGGTTTTTTTATTTATTATTTATTTATTTTTTTATTTGTGAAACACCTGTGGGGTCGATATACTCACTGCACCCCTGGATATGTTCCTTAACGGGTGTAGTTTCCAATATGGGGTATTTTTAGAGGAGTTTATTAAGTTTTAGCACCTCAGGGTGTTCACAAACCTGAAATGGCGCCTATTTAAAATCATATTGAAAATTAGACCCCAGAGTCCGGTAGGTGCTCTTCCTATTCTGGGGCTTGTGGTTAAGCCAAATAGTGCACTAGGGCCACACATGGGATATCTCTGAAAACGTCAGAATCTGGGGAATTGATGTTGAGTTTCATTTCCCTGGTCACATCTACTGTATTCCAGTGAATAATGGATAAAAATTGAAAATCTGCAAAAAAAAGTGAAATTTTGAAATTCCCCCTCCACTTTGCTTTAATTTCTGTGAAAAATCTAAAGGGGTAACACATTTCCTAAATCATTTTTGTACTACTTTAAGGGGTTTAGTTTCTTAGATGGGGTCATTTATGGGGATATCTAACATATAGACCCCTAAAAGCCACATCAGAACTGGACTGGTCCCTAAAAAAAAATCTATTTTGCAAATGTTCTTGAAAATGTGAAAAATTACAACTAAATTTCTAAGCCCCCTAATGTGGTAAAACAAAATTAAAAAAAAAAATGATGCCAACCTACAGTAGACATATGGTAGATGCTAGTCATAAACTATTTTGAGTTGAATAAGTATCTGTCTTACACGGAGAAATTTTCAAGATATTTTGATATTTTTCACAAATAAACAAAATGGACCAAAATGTATTATTAACTTAAAGCACAATGTGTCATGAGAAAACAATATCTAAATCACTTGGATAGGTAAAAGTGTCAAAAAGTTACTCACACATAAAATGACACGTCAGATTTTAAAACCGGAGCTCTGTCAGGAAGGCCAAAACTGGCTCTGGTGGCAAGGGGTTAATAACACATTTAAATTTACTAAAAGTAAACTAATGAAAATCAGACATTGCATTTGAATTGTGGTTCAATGGAAAAAATAAAAAATAAATAATGAAATAATGGCCTGGATTAAAAATATGGCACCCCTGGAAATAATTTAACAATATGGCCATGTTAAATCAAGGTGTGTCCTGTAATAAGCATCACAGGTGTCTTCAAACTTGTAATCATTCTGCCTATTTAAAGGTTTAAAAGTAGTCACTGTGCTTTTTTGTATCATGGTGTGTACCATACTCAACATGGACCAATGGCAGCTAAGGAGAGAGTTGTCTCCAGAGATTAGAAAGAAAGTATAACAAACATGTTAAAGGTAAAGGTTATAAGACCATCTCCAAACAGATTGATGTTCCTGTTACTACAGTTGCACATGATATTCAAAAGTTTAAGTTCTACGGGACTATAGCCAACCTTCCTGGATGTGACCACAAGAGGAAAATTGATGACAAATTGAAGAGACAGATAATACAAATGATAACCAAAGAGCCTAGAACAATTTTCAAAGAGATTAGAGGTGAACTCTAAGGTCAAGGTACATTAGTGTCAGTGGACTTAATAGAAGATGGCCGAGGAAGAAACCACTGTTGAAAGCAAATCATAAAAACGCCAGACTGGAATCTACTGTAATTCATAGTGATGAGCCACAAAGCTTCTGGGACAATGTCCTTTGGACAGATGAGACAAAATTGGAGCTTTTTGCCAAGTCACATCAGCTCTATGTTCACAGATGCAAAATAAAGCATATAAATACAAATAAAATATCGTTGTACCTACGGTGAAAGATGGAGGAGGCTTGACTATGTTTTGTGGTTGCTTAACTGAATCTGGCACTGGGTGTCTTGAATCTATGCATAGTACAATGAAATATCAAGATTAATATGGTATTCTAGAGCCAAATGTGCTGCCCAGTGTCAGAAAGCTTGATCTCATAATGACCAATAACAAGATAAAAACATCCAAAAAAACAGCAAAAAAAGCTACAACCATCCAATAACGGCTAAGAGCAAAGCATTGGACTATTCTGAAGTGGCCTGCTATCAGCCATGATCTAAATCCTATTGAACAACTGTGAAAGTTGCTGAAATATGCGGACTGGAGAAGGCACCTTCAAACCTGAGACAGCTGAATCAGTTTGCTCATGAGGAGTTGGCCAAAATACCTGTGGACAGGTGTAGAAGTCTCATTGAGAATCACAGAAATCACTTGTTTGCAGTGTTTGTCTCAAAAGGTTGTGCAAAAGAAACATTAAGGATACCATCATTTTTGTCCAGTCTAGTCTCATTAGTTTGTTTTTTATCATTTTTCCAATGAACCTCAATTGAAAAGCAATGTCTGATTTTCATTAAATTTAAATTTATTATTCATTTTTTTCAATTTCAAGTTATTTCAGTGACCATTATGGGTTTTTCTTTCTTTCTTTAACAGAAGGGTACCAACAATTTTGTCCACATGTGTATATTCAAATAAGCTTGAGGGAAAAGAACTAGGACTCCTAGCATTCCTCAATTCACTGAGCCTTCCAATATGTTTGGGAGTAAAACCAAGACCGATAGAATACTGGCTGGCTGGATATGAAGCTTTATATGTAGCTCAAAAGAGGTAATGTTCCTCAATAGGAAGAGGCACCATGAAGGGTTCCGCACATCCTACATGTTCTAGTAAGTCAACTGGACATAGACTTTGTTGCAGAAGGACCTAATCTGGTTCAGCACTCATATATATTAGCTATAATACACCTATGCTTTATGCTATGACCTTGATTAACAAAGATGACCCATCTATAAACTTAAAAAATGGGATTTTTCTGAATTCAACACAAATTAGTCTCCCTCATATGATATTCACAGTGGATTGTTACAATGAATCATATTAATGCCTTCCTATCCCTAGGATACACCCAGAACTATTCCTGTCTTTCCAGTTGTGTCCATATCACACGGGTCTGAATGTCTCGTTACATAATGTCATGTCAAAACCAAATGACATGGGAACTTAACTTGAAGGCAGAAGGAAGATCATGAGGTTAAACCATTAACTTACAAGCTATTTTATCATCATATAAAAGTGTAGAGATTTAGCTAGTTCTCATCTATAAAATTGCTGTTAATAGGAATCTATTAATGGAGTATTCCTATCTCATTGTTTATCCTTAAATATGTAATATGTAATATGCAAAGGTAAAAAAATACTATTAACAAATACACTGCTGTTCCAATTATGCTGAGTTAGAGCTGGTGCTAGTGTACAAAAGTTATCAACCACCTCTGTGTGCTCTTATAGTGGCAGATCTGGGGATGTCACTCCCTGCTGTGTCTTATTAGCAGGATGGAACTTGCTTCTCAGTCTCTCATCTTTTTTTCTTTACTTTACTCCTTTCACATTACTGAGCAGGGAGCATCCTTGTGCCATCCTGTCAGGTCTGCTGGGCATATATCTGTGTATTTACTCTATATATATACAAGTGGCCTTATGTATGAAAAATGTCTAGAAGTAAGTCTGTCTTTGTTGCCCACAGCAACCAATTAGAGCTTAGCTTTTATTTTTCCAAAGCACTACATGAAATGAAAGCTGAGCTCTGAGCTCTGATTGAGCTGATAGGTTGTTATGAGTAGAAATTCGGTTCGGTCACTTCGCCAAATTTTCCGACAAAATTTGTTTCGGTCCGAATTACTTCGGCATGAATCGCGTTAAAAAAAAAGCTATTTCTAGGCTGCACAGAGCCTGCAGGGTCCTGTAGAACGTTGCTTAAATATTCAGAGGGAGCTTGGTTTGGTCTTCATACAATGTTGTGTTTTAGTATGACACGCAGATGACTGCCGTCACTCTTAGAATCGCTTCACTATAAAATTCCCTGGGCACTTAAGAGGGAAAAAATGACCAAAAAACTCAAGCGGGAATGTAGCCTGATAAAGTCATGGCAGCGAAAGCTGGGAAAAAAAACAAGCTGAGAGCTCAGATGGCAACATCAGTGACAGAGAGTGGAGGTGACGGCAAACAGCCACAGCAGCAGCATGAGGTCAGAAAGTGGCACAATGACATTCTGGAGGTGGCAAAAACAGGAATAGGCCACAGAGTGGCACAATGATACAGTGTGGCAGGCACGACAGCAGCCACAGCAGCAGTATGAGGTCAGGCAGTGGCACAATGACATTCTGGAGGTGGCAAAACAGTAGTAGGCCACAGAGTGGCACAATGACACAGTGTGGAGGGCACGACAGCAGCAGCAGCATGAGGTCAGGCAGTGGCACAATGACATTCTGGAGGTGGCAAAACAGTAGTAGGCCACAGAGTGGCACAATGACACAGTGTGGAGGTCACGGCAGCAGCCACAGCAGCAGCATGAGGTCAGGCAGTGGCACAATGACATTCTGGAGGTGGCTAAAACAGGAGTAGGCCACAGAGTGGCACAATGACACAGTGTGGAGGGCACGACAGCAGCAGCATGAGGTCAGACAGTGGCACAATGACATTCTGGAGGTGGCAAAACAGTAGTAGGCCACAGAGTGGCACAATGACACAGTGTGGAGGTCACGACAGCAGCCACAGCAGCAGCATGAGGTCAGACAGTGGCACAATGACATTCTGGAGGTGGACAACAGTAGTAGGCCACAGAGTGGCACAATAACAGAGAGTGGAGGTGTCGGCAGCAGCCACAACAGCATGAGGTCAGACAGTGGCACAATGACAAAGTGTGGGAGTGGTGGCAATACCAGTCCCTGGTAAAGATGGTTGGTGCAGATGGAGAAACTGTCAGCAGATGTGTGGCATCAGGCGGGGGGCATCGAATAGTGGCTGAGGCAGGTAATTTGAACCAGACTCATTTCTCACAGTTTGGGTGAGGCGTTCATGGCTGATGTAGCCTGACGCCTAAGGCATTGGTGTGTGGAAATCCTGGCGCTCTACGCTGATTCTCTGACAAAGGTCAGTCGTTTCCACATTTCCCATGGACAAGCGGTTCTCCTTGGGGTAACGATGCCCCCGCGCACTGAACACCCGCTCTGATGCCACACTACGGCCGGGCAGGACAGCTTCTCCACTGCAAACTCGGCAAGTTGCGCCACACATCCAGTTTGGCTGCCCAGTAGTCCAGCAGGTGGCAACTGGGGTGGCAGAGTGCTGTCCAAGTAGGCCACAACCTTTGGTTCATGACTGCTCCAGTCCTGCTTGCTGCTGCTGCGCTGCTGTGGACTACCCCCTCACAGAGGCAGGTGAAGGAAGCGCTCATCAGTGACTCCAACTTAGGTTGCTGCTGAGGGAGCTGGTACTGCTCCTACCCCCCCACCTTCCCCAGCAGTTGCGGCAGTAGTACGTGAGCGCTGAGGAACCCCCCGTTCAGACCTGTTCAGAGGAGGGACGTGCCTGCACATAGGCAGAGTACCAACTGACTACGGAGGATTTCCCTATAGTATTGAGTTTGTCCTCACTCTCAATAGCTGGAAAAAGGCTTCCATTTTGGACCGGTAGCGTAGGTACAATAGGTGGAGAGTCAGAAGTCATCCCTTGCCGGATGCTGACTATTCGGCTGTCCTAGCCAGGCAAATCAGCATGCTGCGGGCCATCTGCACAAGTGACTCCGAGGCTCCCTGCCTCCCTGCCTCCATCTCCACTGTTATACTGCCTACGGTGCTTGCGGGTCATCTGCCTCATCTTCCTCATCTCCATCTACCTCCTCCAGCTGCTCCTGCTCCTCCTCTCTTGTCACCTGGGTAGAAAAACCACTAATTTCACCAGACAATGCTTCTGCTCCAATGTCCTCCTCCTCCTCCTCCTCCTCCATTTCAGTCCCCACCGTACTCAGTGGCCACGAGATGTTAGTCGCCACGTCTCCAGTCCCCTGCCCAGACAGATTTTTTTAGCATCTGTTTCCAGGAAATGAAGCAGTGGAATTCAGTTATTCATCCCGTAGTCCTGGCGACTGACAAATAACGTGGCCTCCTCGAATGGCCTCAACAAAAACGGCAGGTGTCACGCATGAGCTGCCACTGGCTGGCATCAAAGTTACACAGGGGAGTACTCCTGTCCGCCTGGATCATCAAAAAATCGTTAATGGACTTTCTCTGTTCATACAGTCGGTCCAACATGTGCAGGCTGGAATTCCAATGGGTGGAAACATCGCATATCAGAGTGTGTTGGGGGAGGCCGTTCTGCTGCTGCAACTCGAGGAGGGTGTTCCTGGCTTTGTAGGAACGGATGAAGTGCATGCACAGTTTCATGGCCATTTTCAGAATCTTCTGAAGATCGGTGGAAGACTTCAGGAACCTTTTCACAACCAGATTGAACACATGCGCCATTCAGAGCGCATGGACCATCCCTCCTCGGTGCAGCGCGGACACCATGTTCCTCCCATTGTCCGTCACCATGGTTCTGATTTGCAGTTGGCGCGGAGACAGCCACACATCGATTTCTTGCTGCATGACGCGGAGCAGTTCCTCCCCTGTGTGACTTCGTTCGTTGAGGCAAGCCAGGTGTAGAACTGCGTGACACCGCTGTGCCCTACACTGGTGGTATGAGGGAGCAGGACTTGGGGAGGCTGAGATGAGGGTGGTGGTGGTGGAGGAGGCGGACATTGGCACAGGAGCCACAGTTTGACAACGTGGAGGAGAAAGCGGCATCTCCTGTCCAAGTTGTTGGTGTGCCTGGTCAGGAAGCACATTCACCCAGTGGGCCGTAAAGGACATGTACTGGCCCTGACCGTAGTTACAGCTCCAGGCGTCCGCGCTGCCGTGCACCTTGGAACAAACCGATAAGCTCAAGGACTGGCCCACCTTCTGTTCTTCATATTTATGAAGTGCTGGTACTGCCTTTTTGGAAAATAAATTATGGCTTGGAACTCTCCATCTCGACTCGGCACAAGCCATTAGTTCTCTGAATGGTGCAGAGTCCACCATTTGGAAAGGGAGGGACTGCAGTACCAACAACTTGGACAGGAGCACGGTCAGCTTCTGCACCTTAGGCTGGTTGGACGCATATTGTTGTCTCTTTGCAATCGCCTCGCTGAACGACTGCTGGCGCAATGAGTAGCGAGGAGCAGGAGCATCTGGACCAGGAGATGATGTCAAAGAGAAACAGCTCCCTTCTGCAGAGGTGGTGGAGCCTTGACTGACTGCAATGGCATGCGTGCCACTGGGCGGTGCTGCTGCTGTTGCTGCGGCGGAAGGATGGACCACCACATCTGAGCCACGTGTCTCACAGGCCACCGGATGGTGACGCTGCACGTGTTGACGCAGGGCCGTGGTGCCAACATTAGCTCCTTGGCCACGATTCACTTTCTGCCCACAGATTCTACATATACCCATATTCGTCTCCTCCGGTATCTTAGCAAAGAACTGCCACACCGCCGAGTAGCTGATTTTACTGCCAACGCTCCGCACTGAGTGACTACTGAGCCCCTGTGCCGCTACTTTCTTGGACCTGCGAAGCGGGTATTTTACCCCGTGGCCGCTTGGCTCCCAACCTCACACTGCTGCTATCCTGCTGACTCACGGCCACACAACCCACTTTCTGGCTTCTCCGCTGCCTGACGCTCAAGCTGACGCCCTCGTCTTCTGATGATGATGAAGCCCTTGCCTCAACCGGCTCCCAAGTGTGGTCGGCTAAATCATCATCTATTTGTGTTTCATTGTCACTGCTGTCCTCATCACCGGTCTTGGTATGCAGAGGCTGACCCCTCACAACATGACCTCCCATGCCACTCTCAACATCTATACTTTGCCGCAAACTGCAAGAAACAGGGGATATTGGCCCCATTTCTTCGCTGCCAAGTAGCTGCTGACTGCCCTCCTCAAATTGTTCATCCTCGCTATATAGTGGCGCTGAGCCCAGACCACATAGTAGATCTCTGGCTGAGGGAACCGGATGGGACAGAGGCGGGTTGAGGACAGGTGAGGGCCGCTGACCCGCTCCCGGGCCATGCCAACTTAGGGTTGTGTCTGACGTTCCCACCGACTCTTGGCTGGGGTTGTCAGATGTCATCTGGGAGGAAGTGGATGACCTAGTCAACCAATCAAGAACCCTTGGGTTGCTAGTCAGCACACGGCCGCTAGATGACAGCGGCAGTTGTGGCCTCACCGAGTGACCCCTGCTGCGACGTCCCCTTGCTGTGCTGCGACCTGGGCCTGCTCCAGGAATGTTTGTGCCTCTGCCACTCGCAGGTGAAGAGCCTGACACCCTCTCTGTCTGACATACTGTTTGTTTTAAAATGTACAGACACTGTTTGATGAAGATATCTGTATATAATAAATACACACCCTGTATTTGACTCCAAATGAACCCACTAAGAAGCTTGGGTAACCCTTGGATATAAATTGCGCTTCACAAATGGGCAGGAAAAATTGACTTGTATGTGCCGTTTAAAAACTCTGTGTATTTTACTGAATATAAAAGTACAAACAGCTTAATTAACCTTCGGATATGAATTATGCTACAGAATTTCTTCTGTGGCGGTGAAAAAGAAAATTTCTTTTACTGAGTACAACTGCAGAAAAACAGTTAACCCCTGGATGTAAATTGCGCCAAAGAATTGAGCAACCACAAACTAGCAGCTTTGTAGCGTGTTACAATGGCGTGTTTTTTACGCTACACAAAAAGAGGAAAATTTGTAATTAACCTTCGCTTGTGAATTATGCTACAGGAAAAATGTCTTTTTTGGCGGTGAAAAAGACGGTTTATTTTAGTCACCACAACAGCAGAACAACGCTTAATTAACCCCTGGATGTAAATTGCGCAAAAGAATTGAGCAGCCAAAAATGAAGTGGTATTTGTATTGTAAAAACGCTGTTTCATTAAATGAATACAACAGGAACAGGCTTAGATCACCCTTGGATATTCAATGTGCTGTGAGCAGATAGCATTAACATGTATATGCAGCTGCACTGGACACACACTGGACTTCAGATCCAATACCCAAAAAATCAGAAATAGAACGTTAAGAGAAGCAGTCTCTGAGACAAGCTGTGACACCCCAAATCGCGTATAAAAATCAGTTCTTTAGTAAGAGCTATCATAAGCAGCCGTGGCAGCACCTTCCCTAATCAGTACAGTGAGAGCGGTATGAGCTCCCAGCGTCGCGCCCGGACTTATTTAGTGCGGTGACGTCACAGAATCCCGCCGGTCTCTGAATTGGCTTCATCTCTGCACATGTCATGTAGGCTATGCCCTTCTTCCTCCCAGAGTTGTTTGCCCCATGTAACGCCATGTGCTTGCAGCCATTTTATCAATCTAAAGCACACTTCGTTCACCCGAAGTACCCCAAAGTTCGACTTCGTTCAGAATCGAAGTTTTCCTTAAATTCTAAACGAATTCCACTTCGTTAGAATCGATTCGCCCATCTCTAGTTATGAGCCACAAGGGCAGTCTTACTGCTAGACAGTTTTCATACATAAGGCCCACGATGTCTACAATTCTGCATCCCTTTCACGTGAGCTAACAACATCTTATTGACTTAACTGTGCTGGTAATTTACAGAGGCAATATATTAGTTTTAAGGCAGCGATCATTTATTTCATGTAACAAAAGGCATTAAAGAAATCCCTTGACTAAAAAGATTTAAGGATGATACATTTGGTTACACTTTCAGAGAGTAGCTATAGCTCTCTCTAGCTAATATCTGTGGGATCTTGTTCATTCATTTTCACTTAATCATGAACAATATATGTAAACATGGTTCAGTTACTGTTTGTGGTTTCATTGCCTTGGGACCAACAATAATGTACAATGACAGTGATAATGTAATTTGCTTATCTGTCATTTCATTGTATGTGATCTGTGTTTTATTTCTATAGAAGAAAGTATATTCATTTTTCTGTTTATGATTCGTTTTATGTATTAGGTTGACATATAAGTGACAAAAAGTGGTTATCAAGCACGTGAAAAAATTTAAAATAGCCTCCAACTGTATAAAAAAATGACTTATTTTTTTAATCCACAGCTGATACAGCATCTAAGCTACTGCCATTGCTCCGATGTTTGTTTGTGACCACTTCAACCTATCACTGTCCTTAGTGGTCATGCATAAACTAAAAGCTTCTGAGAAAAGAACTGAAGAGCTCCACAGCACCCTCTACTGGATGTAGTTATCCTCAATTCATATGTAACTCGCAAGAGTGTAAAAAGGACTTGAGCCAAATCAGTTCAGTTCGTATATAGACAGCTATTTCGGTGTATTTATCTCTGTCAGTGCAGAGTAGAACTTATTGGTTGGCTGGGTGAGAGGCGAGAGTGGTTTAGAGGGGGGAATATCTCTCCTTGGGGAGAGCCACCAAAAAATTGGTTGGTGTGAGGATTTATGTGCCTTTCAGATCTCACTGACTGTTTTGCATAAACTAAAGGCTTCTGGGAAAAGAGCTGAAGAGCTCCACTGTGCAGTCTATTGGATGTATTTATCCTCAATTCACATGTAACTC
The DNA here is from genome assembly GCA_025379985.1 of Phyllomedusa bahiana. Lineage (NCBI taxonomy): Eukaryota > Metazoa > Chordata > Amphibia > Anura > Hylidae > Phyllomedusa > Phyllomedusa bahiana. The sequence continues at coordinate 26,918 of JAODAL010040165.1, forward strand.
ACAAGAGCCTTGCAGTGTGAAAAGGACTTGAGTCAAACCAGTTAAGTTCATCTACAGAGAGCTGTTTTGCGGTATTTGCCCCTTGTTAGTGGAGAGTAGAACTTACTGGTTGGCTGGGTGAGAGGTGAGAGTATCTTAGAGGGGGAAATATATTTTTGGTGGCTCTCTCCAAGAGAGATCCATGGTCCAGTACATTGAAGGCCGCCACACACATGCGGCCCTGGTCAGTCTGGATCAGAAAAGGCGTTTGACTGGGTCTCTCACGTCTTCATGGGTAAGGCTTTACACAAGCTTGGTTTTGGTGAAATATTCTGTTCCTTTGTTAACCTAATGTATCTTGACATTTTCAGCACGGTGTTGGTAAACAGCTGGAAGACTGACCCCTTTCCAATCCTGTTCGTGGTCAGACAAGGCTGTCTTTTTTTACCTCTCCTTTTTGTGTGTTGTGTAGAGCTCTTTGCAGAGTGTGAAGGAACACCATCTGGAGGGATTGAAGCCAACTTTTGGAAGTCCAAAGTAATTCACAAGCTCATCAGAGTCAAGAATGTGTTGGAGACTATTCCAGGGTTCCTGGATGCCACATGTTTGGTGGTTGGAAAAATGTGGCTTCATGAAGGATCACCAACAGACACAAAGAAATGTTGTGGATGGCGATCCAGGGGGGACTGCCCCTCAGTTCCTTCATGAATACCTGCAACCTGTGCAAAACGTAGTATTGCCTGAGGTGTCCCTTTGTGGAGAAGACAGCTTATCACATCTTTCGGCGTTTGTTGGATGCTCTGGTTCACAAACTCAAAGACTCTGTGCTAAGGGAGAGCCTGGCGCACACGTCCGTGCTCTGTGTACTCTTTCCTGGGGTACATACCATCGAGGCTATCCAGGAGGCTTAGATGAATTGCTTTAAGGACACTCTTGGTCTCCAGGAATCTCCTAGTATTTTGTGGAAGGAGAAAATGTGGGTGGTGGATTGTCGCAGTTTGATCCACAGGCTGGTTAGAGACTATAACATCCTAGACAGTCTGAACGAGGATGAGTATTAGTCCCTGTGCTCCTGCCACTCTCTTGTGTGTCTTTGTCTTTAAATAAAACATCAGGTCTGTGATTTCCCATCCCCCTTTCCTCCTCCCCCTTTTACTCTCTTAGGTTCATGCTTTATTTACCATAATGTAAGATGTGTAAATGGCTTCTAGTGTAGTGTGTTGCGTATTACGTATTAGCGTAGGTTAGCCAGTGTTTTTATATCTCATAGTATGCTAGGTATGTGAAATCTATTAATTTATTCCCATGTCATGGGCCATCGAGATGTAATAAAACATTGGAGCGACTGCTGGAGCTTCAATGCTGAATTGGTGGTGGATTAAAGAGATGCAGGGGACTAAAACATCGGTGGGGGGTCCAGGCCATCTGTGTTCCACTTTGCTCAGTGGGGCTGGGTTGATACATTTTTCATGCCACATCGGACACTATCCCAGTTGATAGGTAGGGATATATGTCCCATAGTAGGTTGGTAGGTACATAGGGTCCCCTAGAAGGTCAGTAAGTATAATAGATATTCTCATGCCACCTGAGCTGTATATTCTTGTTGCAACCCACTGTACTCCATGGGCATTACACAGTGTGCCCCGACAGGCGGCTTGCTATACAGACAAACTTGGGGCTACTCTAGGTCCCATGGGCTGACTGTTTAGATATTCCCTAGGCTCCATCAGATTGCCAGAAATCCTAATGACCCAAGGGAGCAGGAATCCCCTTTAATTATGTTTTGGTCACGGACTATGACAATCAAAGGGTTAAACGTCGGGGATTGGAGGCTTCTTCTGGACTCTGCTGGTCACAGAGATAATACAGCGTCTAATAGATTAAACAGCAGGGAATGGAGCTGGCCCTATCCTGTGCTGTTAACAGCGGGTGTCAGCTGCCTGTGTAGCAGGATTGCGACATGATCCCACTACAAAGTCCCTTACCGACACTGGGACATAAGTTTACGTCCAGTGTCATTAAGGGGTTATCTTATCGTTCACTGTTGTTCTGGGTCCTTTGTTGCTTCGTGCCTTGCAACGTTCCCACCACAGCATCAATTCCAGTACAAAATCTGACGCTACTGGTTTCTCTATGTTTTTTGAGCCAGAAGTGACGTCAGACATGACACACGATGTACGATATTACATTCGACATCACTTCAACTTTCCATGACATACTGTAGGGGTAAACTAGAGAAATTCGAAGTGATACTGTGGTGGTAATTTCAGCTCTAAAGTGCCCTAAAAATCCTATCCCTTAGGGATAAAGTTATAGACAAGGATAGCTTTAGTAAAAATACAAATTTTGGGGTTGCTCATCCGACCTTAAATTGGTTTCTCCTCGTTTCAACCATTTGGCCAGGCCGTTTATGCTGGTTGCTAGCAGAGGTTGTAAATGGAAGGGGCATGTTTTCTTCCTCCCATCAGGGCGTACTTCGCTCTCAACAGAAACACCCCGCAAAGTGTGCATATGAGGAATACATTGTGTTGCGCCGGGGGAATGGAGAGGTTCTTCAGCTGTCTTTGGAAGGTGAAAGTTAATGTACTCAATAGTGTATATCTACATTTCTCGCTTTTTCTACATACTTTGTAATTAGAATGGGAATTTGACAGTCAGGACTCTCGGAAAGATGGGTGATTTTTTTTCTCTGTCTCTCACACACAGTCTCTCTCACTCGACCACTGCTGGGACACACTTACAGGGTGTGGGACTTTTTCCCTGCACCATCGCTTTGCAGGATTCTTTCATATGCTGATTGATGCTTGTACCCTACCTTGGCAGCTTAATCTATGTACTCAGCCTGCATCCGATTTGACTGAATTGTCTGGGTTCCGTGAGTATATGTATAGCGCAGCTTGATGTGGTCCTTTGTTTGTGCACGGGTTATAGTCTTGTTGCACATTTTTTACTTTTGGTCCCTGCGTTCCTAATCACCCCCTGATGGCGATCTCCCTTGAGATGAAACATGTTGGGGATAAGGCCCTAATAGGATAGTAGAATTTAGGGTAAGTGTTTTCAGGGTCAGGCTCCATCCAGGACCTAACTTATTGGTACGACTCTCTGTTTGCATATTTAGGTTAGGGCCTAATAGTTTCACTTTTCCCATAGGGCTTCATAGGGATACGTGTACAGTCACTAGACTCCCTGTCCCCCACAGAATGTGTGCCTTTATTTATTTGGAGTAGATTCTTTTCCACATTTTTTTTGTAAAATATAACGTTTGAGGTTTTGTTTCTGCATTGTACAAATATTTATAACTTACAATACATTAAAAGAAATGTTTATGGTCCAATTAGACTTCGTTTATGGTTCAAACGTTTTGGCTTTAGAGTAATTTTGTTAGCTTCATAAAATCCACTATCCTTGGTGCGGTTTTTTGGTGAGTTCTCTCACACACAGTGATACTCCGCAATTATTATAACCTCTGACCTCTTACAGATCTTCAGAACAAAACTATTTGTCCTTATCTATTTGTGTTTTACATGGGACCTGGCACATGATCTCTCTCCTCCTCTACTCGTGCTCAGGACTCTGATTGCTGTCAGTGAATGTCACCCTCCCCCCGCACACTGCCTCGCACCACTTCTGATTGCTGTCAGTGAATGTCACCCTCTCCCCGCACATGCCTTGCACCACTTTTGATTGCGGTCAGTGTATGTCACCCTCCCTCCGCACACTGCCTCGAATCACCTCTGATTGCTGTCAGTGTATGTCACCCTCCCCCCCGCACACTGCCTCACACCACTTCGGATTGCTGTCAGTGAATGTCACCCTCCCCCCGCACACTGCCTCGCACACGCCACCCCCTCACCCAATCCTCACCGAGACCACTTCTGATTGCTGTCAGTGAATGTCACCCTCCCCCCGCACACTGCCTCGCACCACTTCTGATTGCTGTCAGTGAATGTCACCCTTTCCCCGCACACTGCCTCGCACCACTTCTGATTGCTGTCAGTGAATGTCACCCTCCCCCCTCCCATCCCCCCCCGCATACTGCCTCGCACCACCTCTGATGCCCGTCCAGGACTCAAACTTCGTTACAAAGGACTAAACAAACGGCCCGTTCTCTTAAACCATAGCATTTTGCTTATGGTAACCAAGGACTTACATGCTTACATTTTTGATCCCCTTATTTTACCCCCTTCCCGACATAGGGCGTATGGATACGCCCTAGCGGGAAGCTGAACTTTCACCCGCAAATGGATGTATCCATACGCCCTGGCGATCCGCGTGGCCTGCGGGCGAGCCGCGAACTGATCGGCGACATGGAACCACGGTAAAATACGCTGGCTACATTGCCACATCAACCCTCGACCAGAGTGAGCCCGGTGATTACCGCTTCATTACCGCAGCCTGTCAGGCTGCGATAAATAAAGCCGCAGGCAGGAGGAGTGAGCTCCTCCTGCCTGCTACCCCGGCTGCTATGCGCACTGTAGTGCGTCAAACCGAATTCTCCTCTCTGATGCCCTCGGGGAAGTGAACGCACTTCCGGGGTCATCTGTGACGTCACCATGGCCCGCAATGCATTGTGGGCAGGTCACAAGGCATGTCATGCGACCCAGTACACAGACGAGAACTGTGCACTTGTCTGCCTTCTAACACAATCTGATGATTGCTGTTAGAAGATAAATGAAAAAAGAGAAAAAAAGTAAAAATAAATGTCAAAAGTGAAAAAAAAGTAAAACACAAACACAAAAAATAAAATAAAACACGCACTACCGCTATTGTTCCCTCCTCCCCTTTACAAACGCCAATCGGATGCCAAGAAAAGATCAAAAATAAATAAAGTACGCCAAATTTGTATCGCCGCGTGTGTAACGACCCACCAATAAATCTGGTACTAGTTAATTAACCCGTACGTGAACGCCTAAAAAACAAAAACAAAAAATCAGTCACAGACTTGCGATTTTGTACAATCCTGCAGCCACATAAAATGGAATAAAAAGCGTTCTAAAACCATAAAGACGCCAAAGTTGTACCAAATAAAACTTCCAGTTCATTCCGCAAAAAACAAGTTCATACACTCCCTGTATACGGAAAAAAAAAAAAGATATTGCTCTCAGACGACAGCGAGGCATAAATATTATTTACACAATAAATAACACTTTTTTTTTTTTTTTTTTTAAAGTAGCTTTTATTCAAAATTAAAAAACTATATAAATTAGGGTATGCGCCGTAATCGATCGACCGCAGAGAGTAAAGCTAACTGGTCATGGAAACTGCCACTGTGAGACGCCTGGATTAAAAATAAAAATAAAAAACACTAACTACATTTGCAGTATTTCTTCACCCTGCCGTCCCCAAAAAACGTATTAAAACTGATCATAATGTTCTTGTCCCGCCAAAAAATTATACAAATAAAAACGTCACTCTCCCGGCAAAAAACACGCCCCTACAAGCTCCCGTACACAGAAAAATAAAAAAATTAGGCTCTCAGACTAAGGCGATGCAAAACGTGTTTTCCATTTTGAATAAAAGAGTTTTTATTGTGTATAAAGCATAAAACATAAAAAAAATACAAATGGGGGGGGGTTTAAATAAAAAAAAAAAAATAAAAAAAATCAGCTGTAATCTGTATCGACCTGCTGATTACTACTATTTGTCAGTTATACTGCACGTGACCCGCAGTTAACAAAATAAAAATAAAAAACAGCTACCAGAATGCTGTATTTTGTTCAAAATGCCTCACAAAAATCTTAATAAAAGTGATCAAAGCGGCACATGCCCCCCATAATGGTACTAATAAAACGCAACTCATCCAACAAAGAAACTAGCCCAGAATCAGCTCAATATACTGAAAACTGAAAACGTTATGCTAACAGAACAGAACAACATAAAAACGCAATTTTTTTATAGACCTATTCTATTTGTGTAAAAGTAATAAAAACAAAAAAAAAACTATATAAAAACTATAACCATTGCAATTGTACCGACCCCCATAGTAAAGATTATCCTGTCATTTATCATGCACAGACTCCGCGTCCCCGGCGAAAGCTGTAAAAATTGAAGCCCAAAAAACAATGCGTAATAGCGTTTGTCTCCCCCTCATATTTCATACCCCAATCCAAAAAAACTCAACTTTGAAACACCTGTGCACACAAATGTACTAAACACACCCCTAGATGAGTTCTAGTGAGGCGTGCGAATCCAAAATGGGTTGACGTTCTGGAAGGTCATCTGTTCTGGTACTTTGGGGGCCTTTGTATATGCGATAAGGCCCCACCAAAATCTGCGCTCCGCAAAAGCAAAATAGCGCTCCCCTCCCTTATACCGCCCAGCCATGCCGCCCAAACCGCAGATTACACCCACATGAAGGGTATTGCCCGAACTTGAAGAAAATGTGTAACAAGGTATTGGGTGCTTTTTTACCAGGATTCCTCTGTAAAAATTCAGCTAAAATTGCAGATTATTGAAAAAAATTTTATTAAAATTTTCACAGCCTAACGCTAAAAAATTTTTGTTACAACACCTGTTGAGGTCATGTTCGCACTACACCCCCTGGATATATTCCTTAAGGGGTGTAGTTACCAATATATGGGTATTTTTAGGCGTTATATTAAGTTTTTGGAACCTTAGGGTTTTCCGCAAACCCTGAAATGGCCCCAAATAAAATGGTAATGAAAATGATACCCCCAGAGACCAGTATGCACCTCCTATCTGGGGGCTATGTGGTTGAGCCAAATAATGCACACGGTCCCACATATGGGATATCTCTGAAACGGCAGAATATGGGGAATCAATATTAAGTTGTATTTCCCTGATCACATTTACAAGTATCCTGTGAACAATGTATAAAAATTGAAAATCTGCAAAAAAAGTGAAATTTTGAAATTTCACATTCCACTTTTGCTTTAATTCCTTTGAAACTACCTAATGGGTTGAATAAACTTGCCTAAAATGACGGTTTTGAATACTTTAAGGAGTGTAGTTTCATACAGGCAATCAAAAACACTAAACTGGACTGGTTCTCTAAAAAATGTATATTGCAAATTTTTGTTGAAAATGTTGAAAATTCACTACTAATTTCTAAGCCCCCTAATGTCGTAAAAAAAAAAAAAGACATTTAAAAAAATGATTCCAAACTACAGCAGACATAGGGTAGATGCTAAGTTATAAACTATTTTGAGTGTAATAACTAATCTGTCTTAAGGCAGAAATTTTTGGAAGTTTGAAAATTTGTAAATTTTCACATTTTTCACGATTTTTTTGATATTTTTCACAATAAACAGCATTTTTTGGACCAAAATTTCTTAACTACTTAAAAGCACAAATGTGTCACGAGAAAACAATCTCTAGAATCACATGGATAGTTAAATGTGTCAAAGAGTTAATATCTCACATAAGTGACACATACAGATTTAAAAAAAATGGCGCTCTGTCAGAGAGGCCAAAACTGGCTCCGGCGGTAAGGGGTTAAACTATGATCTTTGTAGCAAGATAACCCCTTTCATTTTTTCACAAGGTCAGTCCTACTAGAATTAAACCAAACAGGGTCTTATTTAAGCAACACCTCTGATAACCCAGTTAATGTTTTAAGGTTCCTGAAAAGATTGGACAAGGACTTGCAGGATAGCCACCTATTGTAGGACTAAAGAAGTACTAGAAAAAAATATCAGTACAATCCAACAGTTAATTGTTTCCTCATAGAAAAGTTGGCCTCCTGTATTGATTTTTTTAAGGGCAGACAATGTCAATGTTGTCTGTGGTAGCTAGCCAAATTATATCTTTAGTTTTTTAATCCTGTTCAAGAAAGGTGAGGTACTTGGCCAATTATGATGTGGTTCTGACATTGTTTACTGCAAGAATTTGTTTGGGAAAAGAAATTTAAACCCCCATTTCATTGTTTTCCTGGCAAATTAAATGAAAAGTTCCCCATTTTTTTACAAGATAACAAACCTGTTTTAAATTTGAAACCTTTTTTCCTCTAGAACATAAAAAAAAACCCGTTTTAAACCCGAAGTTTAACATACACTATAAAGAAATTTAAAAATAAGCCAAATTTTTTTTAATTATCTGAAAAAAAATCAAATCAAATAAACCTTACCGGTTTAGGTCAATTAGGAATTTCCAAAAAATTTTTAAAATTTTCCCAAAATTTCCCAAAAAAGAGAGGAAAATTTTTAAAGGCATTTTTATCATTTTTTTTTCAAAGTCAAAAGTTTAAAATACATTTGGATTAATATGCCTTTTTAAAAAATTTTGGGGCCGCCCAAAATGAAAATGTCAATTCCCCGGAAGCTTCTGAAGGGTTTTTTGGGAACAAACCCGAGTTTTCTTTAAAACACACCTGTGGATTAATTTTTTTTTAAACACACCAGAAACACACTCCCCCTTTTTTAACATCATGGGAAAGTCAAAGAAAACAGCCAAGATACAGGAAAAAAATTGTGGGGCTTGCACAATTTTGGAAAACATCCTTGGGGGCAATTTCCAGCCCCCCTGAAGGGGCCCGTCATCGAAAAAACAGTTTTTTAAAAAATTTTAAATTTAAATGAGAATTCCAGCCATCCCTACCGCCCGGGGAAAGGGGAAAGGGGTTTTGGGGGTCTTTAAAAGATAACCATGCTTTGGTTTCCCACATGGCTATCAACCCCAAAAATATAACAAAAGACCTTGTGAAAAAGCGGCAAAGTGTTAAGTTTTTTGTCATTATCCAAAAAGGAAAAAAGGTACTGTATCAACCTGGGGGTGAAAGGCCAAACCCCCCCAGGAAAAAATTTGGGACTCCCCAAAATAAACAAAAAAAACCCGATAAAGTTTTCAAATTCACACAGGGAAAAAAGACCTACATTTTTTTAGACATGTCCTGAGGGGGTTTTAACCCCTTTTTGTGGGTTTTTTTCAGCTTGTCCAGAGGGCTGCTTTTCTTAATGTTCTATTTTTGGGTTTTTTTGGGGGAATTGATCTGAAAATCCAGTGGCGTCCACTGCAGCGCAAAAAACATTTTTTTAAAGCCCACTGCTCACAGCAAAATTTAATATCCAAGGGGGTCCCAAGCCAGTTTCCCGTTTTTTCATTTAAAGAAACAGAGTTTTTACAATACAAATACCACTTTTATTTTTTTTGCTCAATTTTTTTTGCGGGAATTTACATCCAGGGTTTAAATTAAAACGTTGTTTTTCCCGGGTGTTGGGGTTCTCCAAGAACCCGTTTTTTCACCGCCAAAAAAAACAATTTTTCCTGTAAATAATTCACCCAAACAAAGGTTTAAATTCAATTTTTTCTCGTTGTGTAGGTTTAAAAAAAACCCCATTTTTAACACGCTTAAAAACTGGTAGTTTTTTGGCTGCTCCCTCTTTTGCCCCAATTTACATCCAGGGGGGGAATTAAAAGTTGTTTTTTCTGTGTGGTGACTCCAAAAAACCCTCTTTTTTAAACCCCCAAAAAAAAACAAATTTTCCTGTACATAATTCACAAACGAAGGGAAAATTTCAAAATTTTTTTTCTTTTGTTAAACGTAAAAAAAACCCATTGTAACACCTAAACAGCAATTTTTTTGGCTGCTCAAATTTTTTTGCGCAATTTACATCCAGGGGGGTTTAAATTTAAACGTTGGTTTTTCTAGCTGTGGTGACAAAAATAAACCGTCTTTTTCACCGCAAAAAATACAATATTCCTGTAAATAATTTACAAGCGAAGGTTAAAAACAAATTTTTTTTCTTGTTGTTAAACGAAAAAAAAAACGCCAAATTTAACACCACAAATCTAGTAGTTTTTGGGTGCTTTAATTCTTTTTCGCAATTTACAATCCCCGGGGTTAATTGAGCGTTGTTTTTCTGCTGTGTTTACAAAAAAAAACCATCTTTTTTAAACCCCCAAAAAACATTTTTTCCCGAGCAAAAATTTCCCCCCGAAGGTTTAAATTTCAATTTTTTCTCTTGTTGTGGTAGCGAAAAAAATACCCCTTGAAAAACGCTCCCAAAACAAATAGTTTTTGGGGGCTCAATTCTTTGCACAATTTACATCCCGGGGGTTTAATTTTAAGAAGGGTTGTTTTTCTGCTGTGGTGACAAAAATAAACCCCTTTTTCAACCCCCCAAAAAAAAACAATTTTTTCCCGTAGCAAAAATTTTACAACGAAGGTTTTAATTAAAAATTTTTTTTTCTTGTTGTGTACTTTAAAAAAAACCCCATTGTAACACGCTACAAAACCCAGTGTTTGTGGCTGTCAAATTTTTTTAGTGCAATTTACATCCAGGGTTTTTAAAAAAACGTTTTTTTCTGCTGTGGTGACAAAAATAAAAACCCTC
>JAODAL010040166.1:0-37187 GCA_025379985.1 Phyllomedusa bahiana
GAACCTCCATGTTCCCTTATGCAAGCGGGCCATAACCTGATGTTCTTGCCCCCGGGCAAAAAGTGAGATGGGGTCCCCCAGTTACCATGTGCCATTTCCCAAATACCGGTGTTTTTTTGTGTAAAGAGGTTTTTGGGGCTTCAGGATGCAGCGTCCCGTAGAGTGTAACACTGCACTTTTTGTACGCCCCTTCTTGAAGCTGTATCATTTTTTCAGTTAGTCTTTAAAAGGGAAATTAAAAGTTTTTTTTTGCCACGCTTTGAGCCAATTTTTTTTGTTGTTCCAGTACCCAGTTTATGTTTTGGATGGTAATTACAGCTTCTCCTAAAAGAATGTAAAAAAAAATTAACCGATCATTTCCCCATTGCTTTTTAGGGGGTTGGGTTTCGATAAACCTCAAAACCGAACACCCCTCTGTTTGAAGTTCGCTCAAACTCAAACATTGTACTGTTGTATCTCTGGGGAAAAAACCCCACCCCCCCCGGGGGGCATTCCTGGTTCGCAGTCACTTGGCACAAGGGGTTTTGGGGTAAACGAACATTTAAATTTTTTACTAGGTTTTAACCTGATTGCTCAAAAAACAGAAATTCGTATTTACTATAGAAAAAACCTGTGCAGGGGGGTGTTAACCCAAAAAAATCATGAACTGAGTTTTCTTTTAAAACCCTTCATGCATTTTTTTAAAAACCCCGTACTCAAAATAGGGGAAAAGAGGAAGGAGGGTGTCAGATGAAAAATTTACAGTGGGCCAAACCCCCGTAAAAAACGAGATGGGGATCAAAGTTAATGAGATTGCCCCAAAGGGCAAAAAATGATTGAAGTTGCAATGTAATGGCAGCCAGAAACAAGTTTACACACACTATGTAAGAAGACACTTATGCAGGATTTTCTCACTATCTTACATGAAAATGAAAATAAACCTTAATTTAAATAGATTTTCAATAGCTTTTGAAATCAGGGTTTTGTGAGGGCCCTTTAAAAAAAACATTGACGGGGTTTTCCTTAAGCCATTTGGGGAAACCAGTTTGGCGGATGTTTCCCTTTGGAAGACCTTTTTCCCCCAAAAAGCGTTAACTTCGGTTTGATGTCTTGAGATGTTGTTTCGTATTCCACTGATTTTTTTCTCATGATGCCATCTATTTTGTAAAATGAACTAGTCCCTCCTGCAGCAAAACAACCCCACAACATGATGCTGCCACCCCCGTGTTTCACAGTTGGAATAGTGCTCTTAGGCTTACAAACTTCTTTTTTCCTCCAAACATAAAGATGGTCATTATGGCCAAGCAGTTCAATTTTAGTTTTGTCAGACCACAGGACATATCTCCAAAAATGTAGATCTTTGTTCATGTGCATTTGCAAACATTAATCTGGCTTTTATATGTCTCTTTTGGAGTACTGGATTCTTCCTTTAAGAGTGGCCTTTCAACCCATGTTGATACAGTAGTCTTTTCACTATGGATAATGACACAATCTTATCAGCATCTTTACAAGGTATTTTGCTTTTGTTCTTGAGTTGATATGCACATGTCAGACCAAAGACATTCATCCCTGAGACACAGAACCCGTCTCCGTCCTGAGCAGTATGATGGCTGGACATTCCCATCTTGTTTGTTTTTGTGTATAATTGTTTGTAGAGAGGAACAAGGCACCTTCAGGTATGTGGAAATTACACCATAGAATGCTAGTTCACAATTCTCTTGTTTCATTTCTTTAAACTTTCCCATGATGTTACACATAGAAGCAATGTGCTTCTGGTGTGCTTTAAAACACATCTACAGGTGTCTTTATTTAACACAGTTGTTGCCAATAAATATATCAGAAGCTTCCAAAGACATGACCACATCAACTGGGCTGTCCCAAACTGTTTACAAGCATAATAATCCTAGTGTATGGAAACTTTGGTTTTGCAGAAAGTAATAAAAATGCCTTCTCTCTCATTATTCTGGCATTTGGCAAATATTAATAATTTTGGTTCCTATTTGACCTAAATGGGGAAGGTTTATTCTGATTTCATTTCAGACAGTGAGAAAAACATGCATATGTGTCTTTTTAGAGAGGGCATGTAAACTTCTCTTCAACTGTATGTACACCTATTTTACCCTGCCATGGACCATAGGCAGGGTGCAATAGGCAATAAATGTAAATTTTATATACAGCAATACAAAACTACTTCTATATACATTATAGGAAAAGAGGTCATGGCTCCTAACGGTCAAATACCTATAGGGCACTAGTAGTTAGGTTAAAAAAAAAATGAAAAAAGTTTGAAAGCTATCACCTTTCTTTTTCCATTTTACAAATTAAAAAATAAAAAAGTTACATGTGGTTGATATCACTGCATTTGCAAAAGTCCAATCTATTAAAATACAGTATAACATAATTTATCCCGTGTGGTAAATACTATAGAAAAAAAAAATCAAATGCTGAAATTGTTTTTTATTTTATCATTTCATGTCCCCCAAAAAATTAGCAAAAAAAGCTTCCAGTATCCAAATTGTTACCAATAAAAACTACACTTCATCTCGCAAAAGATGAGCCCTTGCTCAGGTCCATAAACTGAAAGACACAAAAGTTATTGGTCGCAGAATAGCATTTAAGCAAAATTAAAAAATAGAATTTTTTTTTTTTCAGAACTAAAACATAATGAAACCTTTACAAATTTTGAATCTCTGAAGTCGAATCTACAATTGAAACCAGAAGTTTACAAACACTTTATAAATAGACACATGCGTGTTTTTCTTACTATCTGACATGAAATCAGAATAAACCTTCCCTGTTTTAGGTCAATTAGGAACCAAAATTATTTATATTTGCCAAATGCCAGAATACTGGGAGAATTTTTTAAGGCATTTTTATTATGTACATCGCCCCAAAACAGAGCAAATACCGGTCGGATAATCCAGTTAGTTCTGAGCTGAGGTGAGCAGAGCTCGTGGTACCACTATGTCTTCATTTATCGATCTTGGGAGACTGAAAAGTTAGAGAAAATAACTTATACAACATTTGGTGTTTCTGCCCGGTTATCTCTTTCAACTTGGACGAATGGACCATCGTCACGGGACTGACCGAATGACGTGGATCTACTGGCCACGGGTGAGATGTTTCTCCCATTTTCTATTAAAGATTTTTTCACTTGAAATTCTTCACAGGTTACTTACCTGATTAAATGTCTGTGCAGACTAGTAGAATGATTAGAATTTGCATTAATGAACATCGCTCTGATATAAGATTGTTTAAACAAAAAACAAAAGAAGAGATTGATGCAAAAAAGAATTTTGGTGAGACTACCATTGCCCGACATTTTCTGGAAGCTAGACATGCTGTGTCTGAACTGCGCTGTGTCTGAACATGCTTGAACAAATAGACAGTGATAGTTCTGAAATAGTTAAGAGACGATTGCTTCAACGGGAAGCCTATTGGATACGTAAAATGCATGCACTTTCTCCCACTGGCCTTAATGAATGTTTAAGCCTTAGAGCATTCTTATAAATATTGTGTTTCGTTGTAGTGTTGTTTTTAAGGTTATATGTAAATTTGTGTAGTTTGTCGCTACATTGGTTTTAACTTATGCAAATGGTTATATAATTACCTCCTATACAATCTAGTGCGCATGCCTGATAAAGAAGGTAATTCCTTTGAAATGTCGCAGCTGTGCCTCCTGCCCTGTGTTCAGCCTCTCCCTGCTATCTCGTTTGAGAATGCATGCATGCCCCTAGGAGGTCATGGATTGATCTACTGAAACTTAAGTATACCTGTGCCATTTTCTACTAACATTTAATTCTGTTCTAACATATTGGGGCAGATTTATCAATGCAGTTGCACCAAAAACCAGCTTTCGCCACATTTACTATGTTTTTTAGACCGTTTCAGATGCTTCTGCGCCTCGTCTGACAAAGGGGGCGTGGCTTCACAAGAAGAGGGCGTGGCTTAAATGCGACCAAAAATGCGCCAGAATCTGCGACCACATTCTGGCATAAAAGTAAGTCAACTTAAAGATGGTACAAACTTAGAGTAGACAGTTCTAACCTGCGCCAGATTTATCAACACTATGTTAAATGTGGCACATTTTAAGACTGTCTAGTCTAAGACACTATTGATAAATTTGCCCCATTATGTGAAGACTTATTACACTTTTTTGGATGAATAAATGTGAATATACAAAGCATTTGGTCTATATGAATATTGCAATGAATTTAGAGCAATTCAAGGAGGGACTTTATTTATAGACCTAGGCATTTTGGTATACAATCAATATAATGGACATTTTATAAATAGGTAATAAAAGTTGAACCACTTCTGCCTTATTTGTCAGGAGGACTACCAGAGGCATGGACAGCGGCTGAGGGTAAGACTGCAAACATATACAAACTTACTGTATACATTTGAAATAGCCCATGATTATGGTCCCATATGGAGAACCTGGGAATTCTTAACATCAAATTGAAACCAATCAAGAATGTAGAAAGTGTCAGAGACTTAATGGAAGCCATGTTATTGCCTACAGGACTTGGAATAATTAAGGTCAGGGCACAAACAAAATCTGACAGCCCCAATGTAAGGAAACATGTTAGAGCAAACGAAGCAGCAAAATAGGCTGCAACAAAGCTTAGGGTTAAGGATGTGAATATACAGGCCATGTCCACCATAGACCCTGCAACCACTAATGTCTTTAAGACCCTTCAATTCCAGGCTAAAAAGGCAAAAATTGGGAGTGAGACAAACAGGATGCTCAATTAAATGAGGGTGGCCTATAGAGTGTGGGAAATAAGTTCTACCTATCCTGGGACCTTTTCTCAATGATGGCCTAAGCTGCCCATGGGCAGACCCACCAATCCAAGGCTGCTATGTGTTCGCTAGTACACAAGTTTTGGGTTGCTCTTTGCTTCAGTACATCCACAGCCATAGCTCTTTTCCAGTTGACCTGAAGCCTACCCAGTACTGAAAGCAACAGAAAAAGTAACAGCCCAAAAGTTAATCAAGGAACTTGTTTGTCGATTTGGGCTACCAACAACAATTAAGAGTGATAGAGGAACATACTTCACAGGGGAAGTCATGAAGGAAGTGACAGGTGCCTTAGGTATAGAACAGGCCTGTTATGTCCTCTACCATCTTCATAGCAATGGAAAGGTAGAACAGTTAAATGTAACTCTAAAACTTAAATTACAGAAAGCTATGGAAGAAAGAGGGAAGCCATGCCAGAGTGTTTGCCATTAGCTTTCTTTTCAGTCTGTTGTACACCTCTCAGGAAAACAAAACTGTCTCCCTATGAGATCTTGTTTGGTACTACACCCAAGACAGGGCTTCCCACAGGTTTTACAGATACAGAATAGCAATATGACAGGATGTAGAGACCCTGCATAAAAACCTTAAAGCAGTACTTAAACAAGTTTTTGATTCCATTCCAGATCTTTTCAGTGACCTGAGCAGCCACAACCTTGAACCGGGTGACTGGGTGGTCCTTAAAAGACAGGTTAGAAGGAGCTTATCATTATAATGGTCCCTTCCAAGTTCTGCTGACAACCGAGACCTCGGTGAAACTAGAAGGAAATAGCAACTGGAAGTGTTATCTTACACACTACATGAGATGCTGAACAATCCTTGGGATAATAAGATCCTATAACATCATAAACTATTATATGACTCACTTGTAGACAATACTGATACAAAGTACAGTGACTGTTAATTATGTACACACCCCAGCAAGTGCTAGGACTATGCTTTATCTAGCTATTCCATCAACCTAGGAACAACTGTCTAATATGACTTGTTAGCCCTTAAGTAAAGATGATGCACTTCTAATTCTGAATCTGGACTAACGATGGAACATCAATGGAATACCCTTACCCATAGCAGGATGGACACATTAATTTTTCTTCCAAGTTAACCTCACAACACATGCAAATGAGATTCAGAATGTGAATGTGATAGTACAGGAGAATTTTAGAATTTAAAAGTACCTGTCCCGTTAGTAAAGTTGAGATAATATTAGCTCCTGAGTTAAAAGTGTCAATGGGAAAGACCTTCATTTGTGTTAATGTAGGAATTTATGTTGGTGTAGGAGCTACTTGTTTAGTAGTAGATACTCATGGTCTAAAATTGGAAAAGAGTAAATATTTTCTTTACAGATGGTTATACGAGGTGTACTGCTCATAATAATAATAATAATAATAATAATAATAATAATAATAATAATAATGTATGTGTATTAAATGTTTAATTACTCCCCATAGGTAGACGTTACAGGAAACTAAAAGAAGGAAATAGTTGTATCTTGCCGTGACTTAGGAGAATGTAATAACTTCTCTTCAGGGCACAGGTAACCTCAATATGTTTGATGAGCTTAATATGCATAGGTGATCCCTTTTTTCTGAGGAACCCAGCAATGGGGAGGTAGGGAAAAAGAAACATGTGAATAGAAAGTCTGGCTGTGTAGGTTAGCGGCCTGAGAATGTACTCAGAAAAAACCTAAAGACATGACATCTGATCACACATATCTGCTCAAAGGGGGAAATTATGTGGGTAATATTTAAAATTTTTATCTTTTATATATTTTTTTTTAACTTTTTGTTGTTTTTTGTTTCTTTTAGCAAAAAAAATAAAGGATATAAAATACTGGTAGTAAAAAGGGGAAATTTTAGTTTTCCTTCCCCGGGCCACTTGTATACCGGGGTGGGAAAGGGAAGATAAAAATTTAAAAAAATTGGCCTTGAGGAAAAGACCTAATAAAAGGAAAGGTTTTTTTTGAATGAAAATGGAAAATATGAAATTATGAAAAACCGGTGGGCTGTGTATGATAAACTTAGGTACAAAACTAACGTATAGGAATAGATTTTTTTTTTAAATTTTTAAAGGGGTTTTGGGGGGTAATGTATTCTACGGGAGGGGACTATAAAAACCTGAACCCTCTTAAAGACATGTAAGACTTTGGGCGACATGTTTGATCGGGCTTTCCGCCTGTTTTCAGGCGTATTCTGCGCCTCACCAGCCCGAATCCGTTCGGACCGGGATGTTGTTAGGGCAGCGTTGCCACTTTAGCTGCGCCTGCATGAAGGGGCAAAAAAATGGGCGCGTTGTGGGGCGCTGTAGGCGTTCCGAGCCTGTAAATGGCGAGTCGGCCAAAGCGAGGCGCAATCGGTCTCAGTCGAAGTCAGCCCTGGTTTTTTTTGGGTCTAAATGCCCCGGCGGGAGGCAAAGTGAAGAAGAACGGAAATGGAGGAAAATAAGACGTATAAAAATCTCGGCCTCCGCTGTGCACAGGGAGTATATTCCAAAAAAAATCCCCTTTTAAAAAGGCGGAAAATTGTCAGAAAACGACCCTCAACATCAAAAAAAAAAAAATACATTAAAAAAATTTTTCCAAAATTCTAAAACGGGAAATTCAGAATTGGGATTTTGGAAAATTTGGGGAAATACAGAAATTTTAAAAATTTAAAAGTTTCTATTGGTGGAGAAACGGCCCAATCAGAAAGGAGCGACAGTAAACCCCATTAAAACCCTATGGGTAGTATTGCCAATCAGAATCAGAGGGGGGACGGTTAAAAAATAAGTAAAAATGGACGGGGGTTGGGGGTTATCTCGGGCCAATCGAATATGAGGACAAAAAACCTTTAAAATTCCTATGGAAAATTTTTTCCCAATCAGAATCAAAGGCGGACAGTTCAAAATACATTTAAAAAGACAAAAAGGTGTTGTTTAAAAAGGGGGGTTTGGGCTATCCACCAATCAGAACGGAGTTTTTGTCCCATTTAGTTAGGGAGAGATGGCGCAAGCAATTGGTCTCGCGCCTTCGGAGGGAGTTTTAACCCTGTGTTTGTTCGGTTTTACTTAAAAAATTTAATGTTCGGTATTTTTGACGAGCTTTTAAAAGTGGATTTTTAACTAATTAAGTTTTTATTTGAATTTTTTTGATTATTTTTACTGTTTGTGAAAATGGTTGTTCATAAACAAATGAAAAATAAAATAAAAACTTAATTGTTATTTTTTTTGTGTCAAAAAATTTAATGGCTTATTGCATTATTCATGCTTTTGCCATTTGCAAAAAAAAAAAAACTTTAGAAACTGAAAATTATATAATAACATCAAAACTGTATGTAAATATATTTTTTTAAAAGGGAAAAAAAACAAAAAAAAAAAAAAGTTAGTTTTTTCTATATAAAAAGTAAAAAAGGTAAGGTCAAAGTTGTTTGCATTGTACAAGTAAAATCTAATTTTTTTTGCTAAGTACTTTCCCCTTTTGAAAATATCACATTTGATTTGTGATTACTTGATTTTGGAAGAAGGTGCATCTTTTTCCGTTTTAGGCGGGTTGCCTGCTGGGGGGGGCCCCGTGGGTTGTCCATTGCTAGCAAACCCATTTGTTCCTTTTTTAGCATGCTTTGGCCCTGTGGACAAGGTGGGGCCCTCATCTTGGGTGTTATTTTCTTTGTTCAATATATGGGTAACCAGTTATTTTCCCACTTTTAAAAAAAATTTAAAAGAGGGCGGTTTTTGGACCAATGGCGAGGCGAGCGACCCCCATGGGTTTTCTAAGAATTGAAAAAAAATGTACATGTGAAATCAAATGAAAATACCGAAAGTTGCCCCGATGTGTATATAAAAGAATAAGAATATGATTGGCTAAGTGGAGACCCCCCCCGGGTTCAACCCAAACAGTCGTTTCTTTTTTACTGTATTTTGAATGTCCGCCCTTTTAATATTTGGTCAAAAATTTTTCCTTTGGTTAAATGGGCCCCGTCGTCTAAATTTGATTGGTCAATACTCCCCCTAGGTTAAAATGGGCCCCTGTCGCTCCTATTCTGTTGGTGGTTTATGCGACCATCAGAAGAGCTTAAAAATTTGATTTCTGTATTTCCGGGAATTCTCTATATTGCAAATTCCCTATGTAGCGCCGGGGGTCGGACAAAGCGTTGTTGGGGTTTTAAATATTTATTTTTATAGAAGTTTCAGTGCTTTTTTTTGTTTTACATTTTTAAAAAAATGATTTTTTTTTATTTCTCCATTTGGGCCCCGCTGAGCGCCGAGATTTCATTTGGGCCATCTCCATAGACACAATGGGAGAAAATAGCTGCGCTCTGATTGGTGGGATAGCCAAGCCCCGTAGTCAACCAATCAGCTCTATTCTGCATTTTTTGATTTTTAACTGTCCCCCTTTTTATTTTGATTTTGGGCAATAGTTTTCATAGGTTTTAATGGGTCTCTGTGTCCTATCTGATTGGGGAAAAGTTCTCCATAGGATATAAGGGGGGCCTTGTGCTCCTATTTGATGGTGAGTAGCCCAAACCCTGCTGCTAGCAATCGCTTTTCTGCATTTTTATGTATTTTGAACTGTCCCGCCTTTGATTTGATTTGGTTTAATTTGGTTTCCCCGGTTTTTTTAAGTTTTCACCCGTTTTTTTGATTTTTCTTTTTAATTGCCTTTTTTTTGAGGAAACCCAAAAGGGAATGGCCCTTTAGAATTTGAATTTCTGTATTTCCCCCGGAAAATTTTCCCAAAATTAATCTTGAATTAGGATATTTGGGAAAATGATTTTTTTTAAAGTATTTTTAAATTTTTTGGGGGTTTACTTTTTCTAGATGTTTTCCCGCTTTTTTAAAGGTATTTTTTATTCATACTCCCCAGAAATGTGGAATTATTTTCCCTGTTTTCCAGCCTTTCGCATCGGAAAAAGATTTTTCGGCGCAGCCCGCACAGCGCCTAAGTCCCCCATGCAAACCCCCCCACACTGGCCAAGGCCCGGGAACTTTTCCCCCCATGTCGAGCGACCTTCGGACGGGGAATCTTAGGCGACCCCGCACTGCGCCCCCATCCCCCATGCGCCCCAACATGGGAGGCGCGGCGACTTTCCCGATTATGGTTTCACTACCCGGCGGGAATCTCAGGCAAGCGCGACTGCGTAAGTCCTGCACCGCCCCAAAACCCCGGCGAGGCTCGGCGGGCTTTACATGTTTTTTGAGGGCCCCGGCCCGAATAATTAGGCGCAGATTTGCGGAAAAATGGCGGAAAGGGGGCCGACCCCCGGGGCTTCTAAATGTCGCCCTTTTCTGTTATGCCTGCTTTAAATTTAAAAAAATGATCCCAAAGTTGCTTTGAATAAAACTGGATATTTTTTCCCTTTAACTGATTTTTGATGATGTGATCCTGGGTTATATTTATATATATATTAAATTTATTTTTTATAAATTATATTTATATATATATATTATAAATATATATAAAATTTTATATATTTATTATAAATTATATATATATATATATATATTTATATTATAATGGTGGAAGGCAATGTCCTGAGATGGTGCAGGTGTGAGAAAAAGGAAATTCCCGGGGAGGGGGGGAAAATGAAAACTCTCAGGATGATAAAAGCTGAACAGATATTGAACACAGTGAATTTGGATTGGTGTTTTATGTCTTTGTGAAACAAGGGCATTTTTGCCCGAAAAAACACGTCTGCTGTGGCAGCGTGATTTTTTCTGTATGCGTTTTTTTCTTTTTTATGCAGAATAAAAAAGCTGTTTTTTATCCTCAAGAATTTGGGCTGGAGTGCCTTTGTGTGATATCTTGTTTTAAATTGACCTGACCACGGGATCTTTTTTATGTTTGTTACCCCCCCGCAGCGGAGGGGCCCAGGACCAGAAAGAGCGCATAAGGGGGGAAACTTTGGAAATTTATTGGCCCTGGTGAGCTTTTTTTTCCTTTTTTTTTCTTAACTGCTCTTTTTATTTAAAAATAAAGGCTATTGTAGAGAACAGTGATTTATAAAAGGGGAGTGTATTATTTAGCCCCTTCTGGGCGAACCAGACAGATGAAATTATTGAAATTTTTTCCCTTTGGTGTGAATCAAAGTTTTTTTTTTTTTTTTTTATAGTTAGGAACAGAATGGTCTAGAATTTTAGGTTTGCAGAGTGGGGCTGACTATGGGTGTGACGAACATAGTATAGTGTTTAGCTCTTGGGGTGTGAAGTGTGAAGGCCCGCCTAGTGAGCGAAGAAATATTTGGAAAAAAGAGTCTGTGTTACTCATTGGGCAGTGGAATTTCGCTAAAGGGAAAAAAAATTTCAAATAGCCCTAGTGGGGAAAAAAGAGAGGGGAAATAGGAGTAAGAAAGTTGGAGAAAGTATTGTTTTAAAATGGACATTTTGGGAAACATAAATATTGGAAAGTCTTTATATAAGTGAAAGGTTTATCTGTCACCTGTATATAACGTGTTTGGTGAAAGTACAATGGCATGTGAGATGAGTATTCAGTGTAATAGCTGATAAAAGGAAAAATAATTATTATTATTTTCCTCCCTTGCTGTGGCCTGTAGTTCTACAGCAGCAGCAGTAGCAGCAGCAACAGCTGTGGTTTCAAAAGGGAGTGGAGAGGGAAAGGGGGCAGCTCCAGATATGAGTCTCGATTGTGTGTTTTTTTTCTTACTCATGATTGCTGCATTTATCTGTGTTGGACATTGATGAAAATTTATTTGTTTGCGTTTAATTGATATGTTTGGCTTTACAGGTAAAAGTTCTGCAGATGGTGTTTGGTATATACGGAATATTTTCATGTACGCTTGGAGTTTTTGTCGTAAATATAGGGTGTAAGTTATATCTAATGTATGAGCTATAAAGGATATCCTCTTAAATTTGGTTTAAGTTAAAAATAAGTCCATGTGGCAGATTAAAGAGCTCATTTAATATAAGCAAATAAATAAATTGCGCATTGTAAACAAATGTTTTCAAACTTTGAAATATTTCTATGTTTTAACCAGTTTTATATTACCAGGAATGTCACTTACAGGGATGAGCGAATCGGTTCTAACGAAGTGGAATTCATTTTAGATTTCAGGGAAAATTTGATTCTAAATGAATCCGAAGAACATGGTGATTCGTGGTAACGAATCGTCTTTTTTTCTAAAATGGCAACAAGCACATGGCGTGACATGGGGCAGAGAACTATGGGAGGAAGAAAGGAGGACCCTCAATGACATGTGCAGACATGCAGCCAGCCAGCTTCTGTTATGTCACGGCCCTATAAATAGAAGGCCATCTTAAATTCTGCCACTTGTTACTTTGTCTCCTAAGCAAAAGCATCTGGCTGTAGCAGCACTACATTGCACTCTGTGCAAAATACTTCTGATTTTTGAGCTACTGGGGTGAAAGAGGTTCACAAGTGTGTTTTATATACACATCTGTTCCTGAACCAGCAATTTTTATTTTGAGATATTGCAATCTGTGCACAAGAGTTCATTTATCCTTTGTTTTTGGGGTATTCTCAATCAAATCCAGGGTATGTCTGTTTCTGCTCCATACCCGCCTGAAATCCATCACGTTCATTCTGTAGGGTATTTTTTTTTTTTCAAATTTAAAGTTTTATTAGCATTTTCTTTTAACAAGACAAACAGTAAATGTACCATTGGCATATGAAATAGGCAATATAAACTATGACCAGGTAGTACCTAGGGTAAGTAATAAAGCAAAAAAAAAAAAGAAAAGGAAACCATTGGTCAATAAAACAGGAGAAAGCATACAGTGTGCGAACTCCAGCTGGGAATCCTGCCCAAGCCAGCACCCACTGCGTGAGCTGGAATGATTTGACCCAATCAGCGCGTTCATTCTGTAGGGTATTTTATTCTGTGCCAAAAACTGAACTTTTCCTCTTTTTGTGGGGTATTCTGAGTGAAATCCAGGGTATGTATTTCTGCCCCATACACACCTGAAATCTATCATGTTCATTCTGTAGGGTATTTTATTCTGTGCCCAAGAGTTCATTTATTCACTTTTTGTGGGGGATTCTGTGTCAAATCCAGTGTTTGTATTTCTGCCCCATAAACGCCTGAAATCCATCAACTTCAGTCTGTGGGGGTATTTTATTCTGTGGCCAAGAGTTAATTTATCCACTTTTTGTGGGGTATTGTGAGTCAAATCCAGTGTGTGTATTTCTGTCCTACAGTCCCTGACAGAAGTTCTGTCGCTTATCCATGTTGTGGAAACCAAAGCTTATAACCTGACTTAAAAATCATCCTTTGGTTTTAGAAATAACTCATATGCAAACTGAAACCCTCCCAAATGAGGTTTTGGTAACAGAAAAAAGATTTGCTTCACTGCTGAAATATTGATCATTTAAGGAACACAGAAAGGTCAGATTTTGACAAGACAAAAGTTTTGTCGCCCACAGAAAGTAATGTGAAAATCCAATAAATAATTCACTTCAAATACAAAGATAGGTTTCATAAAATTGTTGAATGAAGTTGTGTTGCTATTAGAGCAATATTTAATATTTTGTATGACTTCCATGAGATTTAAGGACTGCATCCATACGTTTCGACATTGATTCATACAATTTATTGATGAAGACATCAGGAATAACAAAAAATTGAGTCTTCCATGCCTCCCAGAGTTTGTCAAGTTTCTTTGGTTTTGTCATGCAAGCTTCCTCTTTTCTCCTACCCCAAACATGCTCAATGATGTTCATGCCTGGTGACTGGGCTGTCCAGTCCTGGAGCACCTTGATCTTCTTTGCTTTGAGGAACTTTGATGTAGAGATGGATGTATGAGATGGAGCATCATCCTGCTGCAAAATTTGACCCCTTTTATAATAGGGAATGTAAGAGGTAGCTAATACTTCTTGATATTTTAGGCTATTGATATTGCCTTCCACCTTGCAAATGTTTCGCACACCCCCATACTGAGTGTAACCCCAGACCATGATCTTTCCACCACCAAACTTAACTGTTTTCTGAATGTATCTTGGATCCATAAGGGCCCCAGTAGGTCTCCTGCAGCATTTGCAGTGGCTGTGGTGTAATTCAACTGAAGATTCATCTGAGAAATTCACCTTCTGCCACTTTTCCAGCATCCATCAGTTTAGCAGGCCGTGGGCCTTGGCAAATGCCACACGTTTTTTAATTGCCTTCTGTTAAGTACTGGTTTCTGGGCACTGATTCGACCATGGAGGCCATTTAGAGGCAGAATCCTACAAACTGTTCTAGTTGACACAGGGCCTTGAGGTGACCAGGCCTGTTGGAGCTGTGCTGAATGTAATGGTCAGTGGTAGTGGATTTTCTGGACCACCACAAGCGATGGTAATAGCCACGCCAGGGAGCGGAATCAAAGTAGGTCCGGTTTTCACCAGAGCCTGCCGCAAAGCGGGATGGACTTGCTGCGGCGGATTGCTACCAGGTCGCTATCCTTGACGTGACTTGCTTGCGGTGGCTGCTGATGTGTGGCAGGCTCGTAGTCGGGGACAGGCGGCAGGTCAGGACAGGTGGCAAAGGTTCGTGGTCGAGGGACGGAGGCAGAAAGGTACTATACACGGTAATGGCAATAAGGCACAACGGAACGCTTCTTCTCTAGGCACAGGGCACTATCGATTCGGCAAGGTGATAAGGAAGGGCAGGACTTAAATAGGGTCAGTGCCCGGTGAGACCAATCACCGGCACGCTGTCCCTTTAAATTGAGTTGTAGCAGCGCACGTGCCCGCTAGGGGAGCGCAGTGAGGTAAGTGGACAGAGCTGCAAGCGTGCCCGCAGCCCGAGGACCGGGTCGCGGCGCTGCTCGCAGCGGGAAACGCCGCCGGAGTACGGGTGTGCCTGCAAATTGACACGGGCGTCGCAGGGACACCCGTGACAGTTTCCCCCCCTTAGGCCTCCCCTTCTTTCTAGACTTCAAAAACCTCTTCAAGAGGTCCTGGTCCAGGATGTTATCCTCCGGCTCCCACGACCTTTCCCCTGGCCCAAACCCCCTCCAGTCAACCAAGAAAAATCATCTCCCCCTAACTGTTTTCATGGCCAAGTTCTCCTTAACTGTAAAAACATTGATGGAGTCAGCTACGGGAGATGGGGGAACCACTGACCGTGAGAACAGGTTAAGGATGACCGATTCCAGCAGGACGACGTGGAAGGAGTTTGGGATGCGCATAGTAGGAGGGAGCCGGAGTTTGTAGGCCACAGGATTGATGCGCCTCAGGACTTCAAAGGGACCTAGAAATCGGGGGCCAAGCTTATAGCTGGGAATTTTTAGGCGGACATACCGGGCAGACAACCACACCTTATCTCACGGGGCAAAGGACTGAGGGGGGTCTCCCTTTCTTGTCTGCCTGGACCTTCATGCAGGCAGAGGCCTGAAGCAGAGATTGGCGTGTCTTGTCCCAAATGACAGATAAGTCAAGGATGAGACTGTCTACCGCAGGAACATCGGAGGAGGCTTAGGGGAGCAGAAGGGGTGGACGGGGGTGCCAGTCAAAGACCACGAAAAAAGGGGATGCTCCGGCAGATTCTGACTCCAGAGAATTGTATGAAAATTCGTCCCATGGCAACAAACTAGACCAATCGTCGTGTCGAGCAGACATGAAATGGCGGAGATAGGTACCCAACACCTGATTCACCCTCTCCACTTGGCCATTTGATTGTGGGTGGTATGCAGAGCAGAGGAAAAGTCCAGTTTGACTTGTAATTATGCACAGAGGCCCCGCCAAAATCTTGAAACAAACTAAACTCACCGGTCCGAGACGATATGTTGTAGAAGTCCATGCAGCCGTAAAATATGTTGATAGAAGAGATTGGCTAAATGTGGAGCGGAAGGGAGGCCGGGCAGCAGAACAAAGTGTGCCATTTTAGAGAATCTGTCCGTGACCACCAAAATAACCGTGTTACCGGCAGAGGGAGATAAGTCGGTGATAAAGTCCATAGCAATGTGGACCCACGGACAGTTACGAACTGGCAGAGGTTGCCGTAGCCCCGCCAGCTTGAGACAAGGAGATTTATTACAAGTGAAGTGGTACAAGCTTCCAAAAATTCTTTCATGTCTTTGGCCAACTCAGGCCACCAGTAAAAGCGGGCAATCAGGGAATGAGACTTTCGAACCCCAGGGTGTCCGGCTATACGCGAAGAATGACCCCAGTTCCGCACCCTTTTCCGGAGCGCAGGGCGCACATACGTCTTGCCCGGGGGTACACATGGGAGGTTTACGAGAGCCACGGATATCAGACATTCAGAGGGAACAATGTGCCGAGGAGTGGCCTCTTATACTCAACTAACATCTGAAGCACGGGAAAGAGCGTCGGCTTTGATATTCTTTTCCACCGGTCGGAAATGGATAACAAAATTAAAACGAGAGAAAAACAGCAACCACCTGGCTTGGCGAGGGTTCAGACCTTGCGCAGTTTGGAGGTAGAGGAGATTCTTCTGATCAGTGAAGATGTTTACAGGATGCAGAGCACCCTCCATGAGGTGGTGCCATTCCTGTAAATCAAGCTTAATGGCCAGAAGCTCCCAGTCTCCGATGGTTTAGTTTCTCTCAGCGGGCGAGAAAGTTTTGGAAAAGAACCCGCAGGTCCGACTCTTGCCTTTAGGGCCCTTTTGGGTCCTTTTGAGAACCGCTCCAGCCCCCACAGACGAGGCATTGACCTTCAAGAAGAATGGGTTCTCTGTTAAAACGGGTGCCGAGGCAAAGGCAGCCTTTAACTTGGAAAAGGCTTCTTCGGTGGCTGGTGGCCACAGTTTCAGGTTGGCATGCTTCTTGGTGAGAGCCACAATCGGTGCCACCAACGTCGAGAAATGTGGGATGAACTGCCTGTAATAGTTGGCGAATCCCAAGAAGCGTTGTATGGCCCGGAGGCCAACAGGTCGAGGCCACTGTAGGACAGTTTAGCGGAGTCCATCTGCAGACCCTTGTCCGAGATTATATATCCGAGGAATGGGAGGCTGGTCCGGTGGAATTGGCATTTTTCCAGTTGGCATAGAGATGTTCTCATGCAGGCGTTTCAGGACCTGGCGCACATGCGACTGGTGGACCTCCAGATTAGGCTGCTGGAGCGTTGCATAAGTCGAAGGACATCACTAGATATTTAAAGTGCCCGTCATGAGTATTGAAGGCCGTCTTCCACTCGTCACCTTCTCGGATCCGAATGAGGTTATAAGTTCCCCTCAAGTCCAACTTGGAAAAGACTTTAGCTCCCGGAGACGATCAAAGAGTTCGGTAATTAGTGGCAATGGATACCGGTTTTTAATGGGGATCTTGTTGAGACCGCGGTAGTCGATGCACAGTCTCAGGGACCCATCATTCTTCTCTACAAAGAAGAAACCGGCACCCGCCGGATAAGTAGATTTACAAATGAAGCCTTTCTGTAGGTTTTCCTTAATGTAGGCCGACATAGCCTGAGTCTCGGGTACGGAGACCGGATAGACCCTACCCCGGTGAATATCCCAGGCGCAGGTCTATAGGAATCGTAGGACTTGGAGGAAGAGTCTCCGCTTGCTTCTCAGAGAAGACATCCTGAAAGTCTTGATACGGTTGTGGCAGGCCTGGTAGAGACTTGGGAACTGGTTGTGGAGGAATGGGGTGCACCCGGGGAGGTGCCAATAAGCAGCGAGACTGGCAGTCTCGACCCCAACGCAAAAATTCACCCGTCTTCCAGTTGAGCATAGGGGCATGACGCTGCAGCCATGAAAGCCCCAGGAGAACAGCCGAGGAAGAACGGGGTAGTACGAAGAATGCGATCCTCTCCTTGTGCAAAGCTCCTACTTGTAGGACCACTGGCTCTGTCCGAAAGAGGATGGAGTCACTCAGTAGCTCACCAGAAATGGACGAGATGACCAAGGGTTGGTCTAAGCGGACCACCGAGAGACAATACTTGGCCACCAAAGCAGCGTCCATAAAATTCCAGGTGGATCCAGAATCCAGGAAGGCCACCACTTGAAAGGAGATCCCGGAATTGGTTGTGATAAGAGCTGGTACCATGAGCAGTGGAGAGGGATTGCTCACACCTAGGGACGCCTCTCCCACGAAGCCTAGGTGCGTGCGTTTCCCGGACATTGCTGACGGAGCGGACAACCCCTGTGGAAATGTTCAGGGCTGCAGCAGTAGAGACACAAGTTCTCCTCATGTGGTCGTGTAAGTTCTTGCTTAGTCATGTGGGCTCTGTCCACTTGGATGGACTCTTCCATGGCTGGCTGCGAAGGAGGCAGTGGAAGCCAAGGGAACACCGGTGCAAAACGGGGTAGACGACATGTTCGGACCGGTTCGTCACTTGACGGAGCCCCTCCCGTCTCTCCGCGAAGCGGATGTCAATAGGGTTGCCAGATGGATGACCTCACTTAGCAAAGATGGAGGGTCCCTGGTGGAGAGGGCATCCTTAATCTGGCTGGAGAGGCCCTTCTTGAATGTTGCATACAACGCTGCATCGTTCCAAGCCAACTCAGAAGCAAGTGTGCGGAAATGCAGGGCGTAGTCTCCTACAGAAGAGCTCCCTTGCTGCAGATTCAATAAGGCGGTCTCAGCAGATGAAGTACGGGCAAGCTCTTCGAAGACACTGTGGAACTCCTGCAAGAATGTCGCCAGATCAGCTGTAACCGGATCGCCTCGGTCCCAGAGTGGAGTTGCCCAGGCCAGGGCTTTCCCAGAACGGAAACTGACCACGAAAGCCACCTTGGACCTTTCAAATGGGAACTGACCAGCCATAAGTTCTATGTGGGGGGAGCACTGGTTGATGAAGCCCATGCAGGTCTTAGGATCCCTGTTAAACTTCGTCGGCATGGACAACCGAAGTTTAGGGCCAGCGGACATCCCCAGAGCGGCTGCCATGGGTGGAGCCACAGCAGTCGGCTGCTGCTGAGTGGCGAGGAGCTGCTGCATCATAGACGTCAGCTGGTTAAGCTGCTGCGCTTGCTGCATGATCTGTTTAGACGCACCTTGGCGGGATCCATGGCCGAATCGAACTGTAACAGTCAGTGGTAGTGGATCCTCTGGACTACTGCAAGCGATGGTAGTAGCCACGCCAGGGAGCGGAATCTAAGTAGGTCCGGTTTTCACCAGAGCCCACCGCAAAGCGGGATGGACTTGCTGCGGCGGATTGCTACCAGGTCACTACCCCTGACGTGACTTGCTTGCGGTGGCTGCCGAGGTGTGGCGTGGTACAGAATCGTGAGGCAGGCTCGTAGTCGGGGACAGGCGGCAGATCAAGACAGGCGGCAAGTGTTCGTGGTCGAGGGACGGAGGCAGAAAGGTATGATACACGGTAATGGCAATAAGGCACAACGGAACGCTTCCTCTTTAGGCACAGGGAACTATCGATTTAGCAAGGTGATTAGGAAGGGGCAGGACTTAAATAGGGTCAGCGCCCGGTGAGACCAATCACCGGTGCACTGTCCCTTTAAATTGAGCTGCAGCACCGCGGGCGCCGCTAGGGGGTGAGCATGCATCTGGCCAGCAGCAGGAGTGCGCGCCTGAAGCACAGCAGGAGCGCGGCGAGGTAAGTAGACAGAGCTGCAAGCGCACCCGCAGCCCAAGGAGCTGCTCAGAGTGGTAGACGCCGCCGAAGTGTGGGTGTGCCTGAGACCCGCCACGGGGGTCGCAGGGACACCAATGACACTGAAGTGGAAGAGGGGCTGGCTTTTGATTTTCAAACCAACTCCTGAGCAGTTGTCTGGGGTGCTGGAATTAATTTGTATACAACCGATCAATTAGTGAGCACAGATAAGGCTGTAAACTTGAATTGGGTGCATTATATGACAAAGCACCAAAACTTTCATCTTGCCAAAATCTGACCTTTCTGTGTTCCTTAAATGATCAATATTTCAGCAGTGAAGCAAATTTATTTTTGTTACCAAAACCTCATTTGGGAGGGTTTCAGCTTCCATATGAGTCATTCCTAAAACCAATGGATGAATTTTAACTCAGGTTATAAGCTTTGGTTTCCACAACATGGATAAGTGACAGAACTTCTGCCAGGGACTGTACAGATGCCTTAAATCCATCAAGTTCAGTCTGTAGGGTATTTTAATCTATGTTCCAAGTGTTAATTTATCCACCTTTTGTGGGGGATTCTGTGTTAAATCCAGTGTGCCCTAAATTCCTGAAATCCTTTAAGTGCAATATCCTTACAGTCTGAAATCTGTGGCTAAGAGTTAATTTATTCACTGTTTGTGGGGAATTCTGTGTCAAATCCACTGTTTCTGTATTTCCGGCCTACACACATCTCAAATCCAGCCAGTTCAGTCTGTTGGGATATTGCTATCTGTGGCAAACAGTTATTTTTTTCACTTATTGTGGTGATTCCGTTAAATGCTGATACATGTGGAGCCCCCCCACAAGAGTGGAGAGGGTGTCATCAGTAATTTTGCATTGGCGTCACTAATCATTTCGATGCTTCAGTGTCCGCTTTCATTTGGTCAATAATCCATCATTGCTAAAGCCAAAAAGAAACAGGAGTTGATCCAAAAAATAATAAGTAAATGGAATATTTGCATGTCTTCTGTGTTTTGTATCCACTCCTGCTTTTGGCTACCTCATCATCAGACAATCCTGATGCAAACAAAGGACCATGACATACTAGCCTTACGGCTTCTCTTAAGACACAATCGGTTGTGTTTGTCCTTTTCATTCCTTCTGACATATTAAAAGAAGGAGTAAACCAAACATAGTTGCAACGTCATAGAGTGGTAGAGGGTGAAAACAGCATTAGAAAACCACAGGGTGTTTGAATGAGAGAGTGGTTAGTTGACAGCAGCATGAGTAGGCCACAGAGTGGCACAATGAAAGATTGTGGAGGTGGCAGCAGCATGAGTAGCTTACAGAGTGGCACAATTACACAGGGAGGAGGTGGCGGCAGCAACAACAGCAGCATTAGGCCAGAGAGTGGCAAATGTCACAATTTTGAAGTGGCGGCAGCTAGATGACATAAGGAGGAGGTAGCCGTAACAGCAGTATCAAGCCAGAGAATGGCATGTTGATGAGTGGTGAGGTGGCAACAGCATCAGAAGGCTATATAATGGCCCAGTGAAGAGTGGGGAGGTGGGTGGCAATACCAGTCCCTGGTAATGATGGTGGGTGGTAGAAGGAGCAGCTGGCAGCAGATGTGTGGCATCAGTTGGGTGACAGCATCAGAATAATAGCTGAGGCAGGTATCCAGATGAATCCAGAGTTCAGGGTCTGCTCCAGGTGCTGCTGCTGGTGGGTAACTTCCTCACTAGGGGGGCTGAAGAAAGCTGCTCATCAATTACTCCAGACTTAGGTTGTTGCTGATAGAGCTGGTACTGTTCCTATCCACCCACCTCCCCACAGCAGCCGTGGCAGTAGTACGTGTGAGCTGAGGAACCCTCCGGTCAGACCTGCCAGAGGATGGACGATGGCACAGATAGCTCTCTCTATCACTATCAATGGCTGCACTCTCTCACCAGCTCCGCAAGTCCGCTGACTTGGGATAACCTTTAACTCCAATCTGGCCTTTCAAACCGCACATTCAAACCCTTACCCTTGCCTCCACCTGAAAAATATCTTATCTGCTCATTCCTTCACTTTGAAAGCTCAAAAATGCTTGTCCATGCTCTCGTCATCTTACGCCTAGACTATTGCAACATACTTCTCTGTGGCCACCGATCTAACACCCTCATTCCCCTTCAATACATCCTTAACTCTGCTGCCCGTCTGATTCACCTCTCTCCTCGTTGCTCCTCTGCCTCTTCCCTCTGCCAATCCCTTCACTGGGACTGATGTGGATGTGAGATGTAGTCGCCACGTCTCCAGTCCCCTGAACAAAAACATTTTGCAACATCTGTTCTAGGACATGAAGCAGTGGAATGACATTGTTCATACCATAGTCTTGGCGACTGACAAGTAACGTGGCCTCCTGAAAGAGCCTGAGCAAACGGCAGGTGTCACGCATGAGCTGCCACTGACTGACATCAAAATTACACAGTGGAGTAACCCTGCTCGCTTGGATCATCAAGAAATCATTAATGACCTTTCTCTGTTCATAGAGTTCTCTCTGTTTTGCTGTGTTTTTCTCGGTTCATAGACTTCTCTCTGTTTTGCTCTGTTTTTCTCTGTTCATAGTTTTTTTTGTTCTGTTCAGCTCACGGAGGGTGTGATTGGCAGTGCTGGAATGGCTGAAGTGCATGCACAGTTTTCTGGCCATTTTTAGAATGTCTTGCAGATGGGTGGAAGATGTGAGGAACCATTTGACAACCAGATTAAACACGTAAGCCATGCATGGCGCATGGCTAAGTCCTCCACGGCACAGTGCGGACACCATGTTCTTTCCATTGTCTGTCACCATGGTTCAGAATTTCAGTTGTCCACGCTGCCGGGCACTTTGGACGACACTGACAGGCTCAAGAACTGGCCCACCTTCTCTTCTACATATTTGTGCAGGGCTTACACTGCCTTTTTCGAAAAGAAATGACGGCTTGGGACTCTCCACCTCGGCTCGGCACAAGCCATCAGTTCTCTGAATGGTGCAGAGTCCACCACTTGAAAAGATAGGGACTGCAGTACCACCAACCTGGACAGGAGCACAGTCAGCTTCTGCGCCTTAGGATGGCTAGGAGCATACTGCTGTCTCTTGGCAATCGTCTTGTTGAACGACTGCTGGCACCATGAGTAGATAGGAGCAGGAGCTTCTATACCGGTAGATTGTTGGAAAGACATACAACTCCCTATGGCAGAGGTGGTAGAACCTTGACTGTCTAAAATGGGATGTGTGCCACTGGGTGCTGCTGCTGTGGCAGGATGGACCACCACATCTGAGACATGTTTCTCCCAGGCCACTGGATGGTGACACTGCATATGTTGACGCAGGGCCATGGTGCCAAGGTTAGGTTCCCGGCCACGCTTCATTTTCTGCCCACAGATTCTACATCTACCCATGTTTGCCTCGTCCGGTGTCTTGCAAAAAACTGCCACACCGCCGAGTAGGTGATTTTACCACCAATGCTCCGCACTGACTGACCGCTACCACTGCTTTCTTGGTGAGCCCCTGTGCTACTACTTTCTGGGACCTGCAAAGCGAGTGGTTTACCCCGTGGCTGTTTGGCTCCTGACCTCACATTGCTGCCACCCCACTGACTCCCGGCCACACTACTGACTTGCCGGCTGCGCCACTGTCTGGCATTCAAGCTATCGCCCTCTTCTCCGGAAGATTATGATGAAGCCCTAGCTTCACCCAGCTCCCAAGTGCGATTGGCTACATCGATTAGTGTTTGCCTGTCACTGCTGTTCTCCTCAATGGTCTCGATGTACAGAGCCTGACCGCTCTCAACATAACACCCCATGCCACTGTCCTCATCACTACTTGCCTGCCTACTGCAAGATGCAGCAGATGTCTGCCCCACCTCTTTGATGCCCACTGTCCTAAAATAGTTGCTCCTCGCTGTATGGTGGCGCAGAGCCCACAGCACATAGTAGTTGTTTGGTTGTGGCAACTGAACTGATCAGAGGCAGGTTGAGGACAGGTGAGGGCCCCTGACCTGCTTCGTGGCCATGCCAACTAAGGATTGTGTCTGACGAACCCACTGACTCTTGGCTGGGGTAGTCAGATGTCATCTGGGAGAAAGAGGATGACCTAGTGATGATGGTAAGCAGATAGATACATGACGCCAGATTCAGAGGGGGGGAACAAGTGTTATAAACTTCAGAGGGAAGCGGCAATGGTTTAAAATCATCCAGAAACAGGCTTCAGTTTGTGAGCGGTCATCTTCTTGGGACACTATTGATTGTATTTTCCCTGAAGTTAAATATCTTTCCCCAATAATTTTTCCTATTTAGAATGTTTATCTTCCTATAAGTTGAAGGATTTTACTTAATGTTTTTGGAACTAGCAGGTTACTGTAAAGAAAGGTTCAGTTAGCCTCCTCTTCCTTATGTATTTTTCCTGTAGAATGTATTACAGATACCTTAACACTTAGCCTGAGATGCTTACTACTTTCTTGGACTGGTCAATAGGATATACAGCAGTCCTTTCCTCAGTGATGTAACAGTGGTTATCACCTGACTTACGGACAGTGTTATACATAGGTGACTAATCTGGCTAGTAACAGGGGAAAAGGTGAAGAGGCTGCATCTCTGTTTTTTTTTTTTTTTTTTTTAGCAGATCAGGGTGTAAAGCCTCAAAGGACAAGATACAATTTTTGCAGATGTCAGCTGGTGCCAGGTACCTGACCAGAGACCGAATACAGACCTGACTTCTAGGAATCAAGCGCAACTCAGGATATTTTTGGATTTGATTTCATATTGTAAAGTTTTAATATGATCAGCTTGTATGCTTATGCAGCTTCTGTATGAGTGTTTGGCTACACATCCATTTAAGCTGACAGAAGAGACACTTAACAAATTCCAAACTTTGAAGTTGTTAATTTCTTCTGTACTTGCCCTGAGCACATCTGACTGTGAGCCATTCTCACTGTACGGCACTGAGATAGCTGGTCATGCCACGGAAGTCCTTACACAGTCACATGGTACACAGCAGAGACGAGTAGCTATTTTTCATCTAATTTAAATCCAGTGGCAAGAGGAGCCCCTTATGCATACAAGTAAGCACTGTAGTACAAGTACTTCTACACATAGGGCGACATGTATGAAGATCAGCGCATCGGAGTGCCCGTTTTCGAGCGCTCAAACGGGAAAGCTGTGCCTCATGTATGTCGGCGCCCAAGGTGTGATCATACATGCGGTGTAAAGTCTGCTGCGCATCGCCGGTGTGTGAGGCGCAGTGCGGGACTTTGGCGCAGAAACACGGCGCCTAACATGTATTCCGATTCGAGACAGGCTGGAAAACAGTGAGAAATCATTAAACATGTTAGTGAATAGCAAAAAGAGTTGTCTTTCAAATGAATGAATGAATAAAGAGAAAAATCAAAGCTGTCTAAAAGCGATTAAATGTATTGAAAATGTGGATAATTTAAAATTAAAGGGAAAATATATAAGATGGCAAAATAAATAAATATCAGCTCCGTGAGGCATGGAGTATGAATAAAAAAAATCATTTTTATTAGGTGTAAAACTTTATCTGAAAAAGAGCTCAAGCCTTCTAAAAAAATACATAAATATATCAATAACAAAAAATCAATAACGGCGCAAAATCAGGAATTGGGATTTCGAAAATTGCCGGGAAATACAGTAATTCAAATTCTTAACGCTTCTAAATTGGGTCGGCAGAAACCAGCCAATCAAATAGGATCGACGTAAACCCATTATAACTAGTGATGAGCGATTACGTTGAAATCGTCACGGGTCGATAGTCGATATCCAATTACAAAAACGTTTTTCCGATAGTCTTTTAATAGTTTTTTCGCCGATGACCATTAAAGTCTAGGGGGAAGGGGAAACAACCCCTTTCACCTTACACCCAACGGGGTTTGGAAAAAGCGGGAATTAACATCCCCCCAACAGCAAATGGATTGCCTTTCTACATCTTAGGAAACACACTTGGGTTATAAAATTTCCACAGGAAAAAAATTCCGGGCCCAAAATTCACTATCCCTGTCTTGTACCACGGGCATCCCCCCTTAAAACCCTGCATCACCCAAAAAAAATTTAAAAAAAGTGCCAAAAAGGCCGTATTTTTGAACCCCTTTTTTTTAAATTTTTGAAAAAAAAAAAAAACTTTTGGGGGAAAAAAAACCGGGTCCCTGGGAACCCCAGATGCCCCAAACCTCCCATGACCCCCCAATTTTAAAAAGACCGAAAAAAGGAGTCTTTAAACCCACCTTTTATTTTTCACGGCCATTGACTATCCCCTTTCTGAACCACAGAAAGGGATCTTTAAAAACCTTTTTTACCCCCAGATTAAAAAGTGCCGGGAAATGGGAGTCTTTTAAACCCCAACCTTTTTTAATTTTAAACGGACATTAAAAAAACCGGCCTGGGCCATAGCATAGCCCCCCCAAACCTGCATGCCCCCAAATTTTAAAAAAAGTGCAGCAAAAAGGGTCTTTGGCCCACCATTTTATTTAAAACTGGACATTGACTAAATCTGTCCTTACCGCAAAATGACCAAAAAACCCCTGTCTAAATCCACAGTTTAAAAATTCCCACAAAAAAGGATTTTTTTGAAAAAACCCTTTTAGTTTAAAACGGACTTTGACAAAAATTTGTCCTGGCCAAAAGCATGACCCCCAAACCTCCCCTGACCCCCCGTTTTAAAAAATGCCGGGAAAAAAAGGAGTCAAAAAACCCCACCATTTTTATTTTCACGGCCCAAGCCCTAATCTGCCCTTTGGGCCACAGCATGAGCCCCAAACCTTTTTGATCCACAGATCACAAAGTGGGCCACAAATCTATTTTGAAACAGGATTTGTCATTAAAAAAAATTTTTTGATAACGGGACTTTTTTTTACAGAATTTATTAAGGGAAGTTTTATTTATAGTTTTTACATTATTTCATTTTTGGCTTTTTTTTAAATTTTGTGAAAAAACAACAACAAACACCCCTCCCTGTATTTTAAAAAAGGGTTTATTTTTTTAACACTTTGTAGATTTTTAAAATTCGTCCCCCCATAATTTAATACAAAGGGTCCTAATCACCCCCAAAAACATTTCCCTTAGTTGAGAAGACTTTTCCCCCCTTTGGCTTCTAACTGTTTCACCAATAAAATTAAAGGGTTTTTAATTTTTTCCTGCAATCCTTTTTTCATTGTTTTGGGGGACAGATTTCCCCGGGATATCAAATGATGCACCCCCATAGTGACTCCACCCCCCAGAAAATTTTAAAAAGCCTCAAATTGTGCAATTTGTGTCCAGCCCGGGACCCCTTTTTTGACACAACTTAACCTCACAAAATAAACCTTTTTTCAAAAACTGTTTTTTTAGAAAAAATTTGAAGCTCTCCCTTTTTTCCCCAAACATGAAAGCCAGTGCGGGCCCACCCATTTTTTTAACACGAGTTTCCCGCTCCAAAACTTACAGGGGGGTGCGGTGATAAAACCAGGCTAGCGTCGGGTCATCTTTTAACACGCATTTCAAAAGCCAGGGCCGGAGTTACAGTTTTTGCGGGAGACCCCAGGTTTGGCGCCGTCATCTTTTAAAACAAGGTAAAAAATCCCCTTTAAAGGCCGCACCCAAGGGAAAACATTCCGTGCTGAAGCAAGTGGGGGAAGCAAATGTAGGTAAACCTCCGCATCCCGTACACAGCAAGCCCTTTGGCCCCCTTCCCCCTCCGTATAAAGGCAGCCCTTTTGGACTTCACGGGAAATACGGTTTTGGTTAACGCTCCTGTTCCACACGGGTTCCCCTTTTTTTTGGGCTTTCCCTTTTTCTCATTTTACTAAACGTGCTGGGGGAAATTGTCTCTTATTTTGTACCTGTCCGTGCTCCAAACCCCATGTTTTCCCTGAAAAACCCTACTTCTGGTCAAGTTTCCTGAAACCTTTCCCTTTTACAATTCAGAGAAAAAATTTTACCCAGCTATTTTGTACTTTTCCAATTTTTTTTAGTATTTAATTCTAAAAACAAAATTTTTAAAATGGAAGAATCCCCCCCCAGTCTTTTTTTTCCCTTTTTTTTTAAATTGTTTTAAAATTGGGTTGTCTAAATACAAGGATTGAAAGCTTTTTTTTAAAGATCTTGAAAAAACCCGGGTCATTTTGCAATACCCTGTCCATTAACATTGTCCAAACCTTTTCCCGTTTTTTGACAGCACCTCCCCTTTAGCCACTTTTTTGCCCAATTTTGTGAAGAAAAAAAGGCTGTTAAAAACCACATTTTTTTTACAAATAGGACCTGAAGGGCCCCTAGCTGCATTTAAACAGCAAAAGGGCCCCCCAAAAATTTAAAAACCCATCCCCTTTGGCCACTTTTGACAATTGTGAAGAACAAAGTCTGTTAGAAAAAAAATTTTTTTTTTATAAAAAGGAAACCTGTAGAAATACTGAAAGTCCAGCAAAACCCCCCAAAAAAATTAAAAAACATGACCCTTGGGGCCACTTTTTTGAAAAATTGTGAAAAAAAAGGGGTCAATTAGAAAAACTTTTTTTAAGAATAGGACCGAAAAAGTTTGCTGTATTTAAAAGCAGCTTTTAAAACCCCCAAAACATAAAAAAAAGACTTCTCACCCACTTTTTTAAAAATTTTTGGAGGGAGAAATGCCACTTAGAAAGCCCCATTTCTTTTACCAAAAGGCCCCTGATTATTGCTGAAACTCACGGAAAAAGCCCCCCAAAAAATTAAAAATTAACTTCTAAAGCCACTTTTAGAAATTGTGAGGGAGAAATGCCACTTAGAACCCCTTTTCGTTCCAAAGGCCCAATATTTTTTGCTGAAATCTCACAGAAACCATCCCCCAAAAAATTGAAAATTTATGACTTCTCACCACTTTTTAAAAATTGTGAGGGAAAAAGCCACTTAGGGGCCCCCATTTTTTTTTCCCAAAGGACCATGATTTTTTGCGTATCCCCACAGCAACTTTGCCCCCAAAAAAATTTAAATAAATATGATTTCTCACCACTTTTAAAAAATTTGTGGGGGGAAAAAAATGCCACTTAGAACCCCATTCTGTTTCCAAAGGACCATGTTTAAATTGCTGTATCCCACAGCAACATGCCCCCAAAAAAATTATAAATATGATTTCCACCACTGTAAAAAATTGTGGGGCCCAACAGGGCTCCAAAACCATTGAAAATGAAAAAAATTTTCTAAAGAAAAGTGAGTAAATAGAAAGGGTTTTTGGGTCTTTAAACCTTTGGGGGTTTTTCCCCGTCTCCTAAACCAGCAAAACCAAAAAATGAACTTTTTGGGAACGGGAAAAAAAAATTTTGGCATAAAAAATAAACTTTTTAAAAAAACATTTTTCAAGAGGACCCTTTTCTGTTTGAAGGGGAAAATGTGAAGTAAAACCGGCAACAAAATGGGTTTGACCCTCGGAAATTTGGGCAACAACATCATCAGAAAAATCCATGCCTGTTCATCTTGAAGAAAGTTCCAAACGATCCCATTATCGGTGGAAGCCGGATTTTTTTGGGTCTGAAATGACTCCCCACTGTGCTGAAGGTCCTTCAGAATGACGCTGGTTTCCCGGGGCAGGACAACACCTCTAGGGCTGGGCGAGCGAGCTGGGGGCCCTTTCGTCCCTTTTTTGGGATACCCAAAAGTCAAATTGGGTCCAAAAAATTAAAAAACATACAAAAAAAATGGTGTTGAACGGAGATGTTCGTGCCCATGTTTTAAGCGGGTCCCCTGTTTTTTTGGGTATTGTGTGCCCTCCCTTTGAAATCCTTTGGGTTGAGGTAAAAAATTTAAAGTTTCCCAAGGTCACCCATTGGGCCCTTTTTGCCAACCTTCCCTCTGTTTGGCCACAACGGCAAATTGGGCACCCCCTCCCTGTTTTTCCCCGTAAACGGGGATGTTTTTTCCAAAGGGAAAATTGAAGAAGGGGAAAACCATATGCAACAAATGTCTCTATTGATCAATCAGCAAGGTCCCTTTTTCCCCTGCATTTTACTCTCTTTTTGGGGTTGGGGGAAAGGGGAAAGTGCTGATTTTTTGTTTTGTACGGGGGTTTCCAGGGGGGTTGGCCACCCAGTAACTGTTGTTCTTTTTTAAAGGGCCTTAATGCGGGGAACATGTAGGGGGAAAATTTGGAATCCAAGCACTCATTTTAAGATGGACCTTGTTTTCCCCAAGCCTCGGGTCGGGGACACTAAAAACTAAATTTTCCTCATTTTCCCCTCCCCCCTCAAATTCGCCCAACCTTTTTCCAAAGGGCAGGGAAGATCGGTAACGTCGTTTTCTGGGGAATTACCACCTCCTCCCCCCCGCTTCCTCCGGCACAGTTTTCCAACACACCCCCGGGCCTTGCCCCAGATGATGCACCCGAGAGCGGGGCGCCGCCTTGCACTAGCCCGGGCCCCCCAAACCAAATGCCTAATAAAGCCCGGGTAAAACGGGAAAATTTGTCGCCCCCTTTGTGCATTCAAACGGAGAAAAAGGGCCCGGTCCCCGCACCCTGGGGCTGTCCCTCCTCCGGGTCGCGGGTGGGACCTGATTTTTCCCAGAGTGCCCCAACGATCGTTCCAAAAACCAAAAGGGATCCCCACAATGCTCATGCTGACAAAAGGGAAATTGTCCGCACTGACCTTTTTGGGGCTTTTTTCAAAAATTTAAAAGGTTTGGGAAAAGACCCTTTTTTAAACCTCCCCTCCACTCTAGGGGGCCTAAAACACCCCGGGGTTTCCGAAACCGGGGCTGCTTGCCCGGCCTTTGTGTCACTTCGAAACTGCGTAAGGGGCTTTGCGCTCCTCCCACAACCCGCTGGAGCATGGGGAGGGGGGAATTTCCAGCGGGTTTGCCCTTTCAAAAAATACCCGGTTGAGGGGAAAGGCCAGCGACCTGCAACGCAGCCAGGGGGGTTCGAAGCAGGTGCATCGGGGGAATTTGCGAACTCAGACCCCGAGCCTTCTTCAGCGGGGCAGCCCCCCAGCCCCCGGGTACTTTTAAAAAATTTTCGGTTTGCCCGGGGTTTAGGGACAGGGTCCCCGGGCAAGGGGTTTTGCCCAGCCAACCAAATTTTAAAGGGGGCCAGCGATTTCGCCCGTTATCGCACACCCCCTTTCCCCGGCAAAAGGTTTTTGGGTCACCCAGCCTTTGCTGGGGGTTCGTTGGGGGAAAAACCGGTCCAAAAGCTTCTGACTTTTTTTTAAACGGTCCCCCCAAGACAGATTAATTTCAACAGGGCCCCGGGTGTCTTTTGGGCACTTTTATGCCACCAGAGGGACCTTGGGGGAAAGAGCCCTCCCACCACCCCTTTGGGGTTTTGAAGAGCTGCGCCAAAGCCTGAAGCCACCGTCATGCCCAAGAGAAAACCACCCACTCACCCAGTGAGCTGTCACAGAGAAAATAGGGGCCTTTGGCCGGGGCTTACAATCCATGTGTCGGTGGTCAAAAGGGAAATTTTCCCCCGGGGACACAGATGCAAAACAACCAAAACCCTTTAAATTTTAGATGACACGGGGGCTGGGCCCGGGCAGGGGCGGCTTTTTTTTGGCAAAAAAAATTCCCGCTCGGCATCTGGGATTTTTGGGGGGAGGCCCAAAGGGGCCCTGGGTTGGGGGAAAAACCCCTCTGTGGGCCACCAGAAAGGGGAAAAAAACCCTTTTCCCAAAGGGCCCAAAAACCTGGCAAAGCCCACATTCCCGGCTTTTGGGCCTTTTGGGGTGGGTTTTGATTTAAAGTTTTCTTTTGGGGTCCCAAATGGGGAAAACAGAAAAGGGTGGCTGCGACTGGGGTCGTACGGGGGGAGGGCGGCAAAAATGGGGAAAAGGGAAAAATTAGAAAGGGGCTCTGGTGGTGGGTGGTGGTACTCCCGGGGGGGCGGGGGGAGGTGAACGGAGGGACCCCGAACAAAGACTCTTGGAGACAAAGGGAAGTTGGAAAGTTGGGGGGGAGAGGGGGAGGGGGGAGGGAGGGGGTAAAGGGGGTTGGGAAAAAGGGGTGGTTGGGCCTTTTTTTTAAAAGGGGTTTTAAAATTTAAATGAAATTGGGCTTTTGGGCTAGAAGGGGTTTTGGGGGGTTAAAATTTTAAAGGAAGCCCTTTGGGGTTATGGTTTTGGAAAGGGAATATAAAGGGGGGTTTTAATTAGGGGGTTGTAAAGAAACCCCGGCTTAGAGGCCCCGGGGCC
This sequence comes from Phyllomedusa bahiana, assembly GCA_025379985.1. Classification (NCBI taxonomy): domain Eukaryota; kingdom Metazoa; phylum Chordata; class Amphibia; order Anura; family Hylidae; genus Phyllomedusa; species Phyllomedusa bahiana. The sequence continues at coordinate 31,362 of JAODAL010040166.1, forward strand.
TTTTGGGGGGGATAACGAGGAGGGGGGGTTTTCCCCCCCCGACCGTGGCGGCGGAAAACATATCAGGGACTTTGCGCACCAAAACCCCCTCCCTTATTTTGGCGGGGCCCGATTTACAAAATACCCCCTCGTCTTCCTCCTTGTCCAGTGAAGGGAAACGCTCTCCCCCAAATTCTCGGGAAAAAACCACGATGGATCCGGGAATTTTTCCCTCCTCATCCCTCATCATAAACACACCCGGGGACTTGGTCATTTCCTTTAAATTTCCGCATCCATAAATTAAAGGGCAACAAGCCCAAAGGGGACTCAAAAGGGGGTGCCCACCCGCCCGGGGGTTTTTTCCGATTGACCGGGTTCCTTTTTCCCCCTCTGATTGGGATCCCTTAACCCGGGCGTCAGACAGACAAAATCAAACCTCTTTGGCCTCTTTATTTTTTTAACAAAATTCCCTTTTAAAAACCCCAAACCCCAAATTTTTTCATCAAAGGGTCTTCCAGAAAATGAATTATCCCCCAGTGTTTTTGGGAAAAAACGAGTTTTATGTTTGCGCTGCCTTCCGCTTTTATGTTTTTGGGAAAAGGAAAGATGATTTTGCGATGGGCGACATTTGGGGGCCGTTTACTTTGGGGGACGAGGAGGGGAAGGAAAAGCTGGATTTCAGGTTTTCATTAACCACGAAAACAATTGGCGACGCTTTTTCGTTTAAAATGGATTCAAAAGGGGGCCCTGAACCCCCGGGTAAGACAGGGGCCGACGGTCCTTCAACTGAAAAGATGCGCTGGCCCCTGGGGTGTTGTCCCCTCAGCACTGGGAAAACACCTTCCCCCTCCCTAACTCAAACCCCCATGTCCCCAACCCCCCTCTTTTCTCCCCCCTACCACCCGCATTTCCTCCCCGGGTTTAGAAAGGGTAAAAAATTTTAGAAGGTATCGAATAGTTTTTTGGGAAAATCCCTTTTTAAAAAACGGCAAATCACAGCTTTTTCTCAAAATCCCCAAAAACAAAACAAAATTTCTGGATTGAAATTTAAGTGCTAGGGACCTTTAATCAACAAAGCTTTAAATGACCAAAAGTGGGAAAAAAAAATTATCTATAAAGGGATACAGATAATAAAAGATATTTTTTTGGCACCATCAATTCACCTGTGGGAATAAAAAAAATTTCGGGTTGAAAAATTTTGTGCAAATACCCCTATCAACCCAAAAACTTCGACCCCAAAAAAAAAAAAAAAAACACCTGTCCCCCAAAAAGTAACCGGATAATTAAAAAGGTATTTTTTGGGACCAAACAATTCCCCCTTTTTTGACTAAAAAAATTTCTGGGGTTGAAAAATTAAAGGGGCTTTGGGAACCCCTATTTTTAAAAAAGCTTGAAAAGACCAAAAATGAAAAAAAAAACCTGTCTGAAATTTTTATATTTAATAAACGGGGTTTTTTGGGCCCCATCAAATTTAACCCTTTTTTATTAAAAAATTTGCTGGAATTTAAATTTTTAAATGCAAAGTGCTCAAACAAAAAAAGCTTGGCCCGCGCCAAAATTTGAAAAAACACTTCTGAAAAAGTTTTACAATAATAAATTTATATTTTTTGGGACCCAAACAATTCACCTTTGGGACTACAAAATTGCTGGATTGAAATTTTAAATGCAATTTCCCCCTAAACAACAAAGCTTGACGACCAAAAGTGAAAAAAAAACACCTGTCTGAAATGTATACGGATAAAAAACCCGGATTTTTGCACCTATCAATTCCCTGTTTGGGGACTACAAAAAATTTCTGGAATTTAAAATTTAAAATGCCCAGGTAAACCCCTATTAACAAAGCTTGAAATGACCAAAATTTTTAAAAAAACACCGTTCCCCAAATGTATACGGATAATAAACCCGGGATGTTTGGCACCTATCCCTTCACCTGTGGGGACTACAAAGTTTGGAGATTCAAATTTTGGGCTGCAAAGTAACTCTATCAACAAAGCTGGCCTCGCCAAAGTGAAAAAAACCTGTATCTGAAATGTATACAGATAATAAAAAAAATTTTGGCACCAAAAAATTCACCCCGGGTGACTACAAAATTGCTGGGTTGAAATTTAAGTGGGTAAGAACCTCAAACAACAAAGGCTTGACTGACCAAAAAAAGGGAAAAAAAAACCTGCTGAAAAAGTAAAACGGAAATAAAAAGGTAATTTTTTTGGGGACCCAAACAATTCACCTGTGGGGACTACCCAAAATTTTCGATTCCAAAATTTTAAATGCAAAGTTTGCCTATCAACAAAGCTGGCCGCCCCAAAGTGAAAAAAACAAAGCATCTGAAATGTATACAGAAAAAAAAAAGAAAAATTTTTTTGGCCCCCCTATCAAATTTACCTGTGGGTGACTACAAAAAATTTCTTTTGAAATTTAAAATGCTCTTTCCCCCTTTTCAACCCAAAAATTGACTGACCAAAAAAAGGGGAAAAAAAAAAACCTGTCTGAAAAGTATACCCGGAAAAATAAACGGGAAAATTTTTGGGACCCATCAATTACCTGGGTGAACCCACAAAATTGCTGGATTGGGAAATTTAAAAAAAGCTAGGGACCTCTATTTAAAAAAACTTGACCGCCAAAAGGGAAAAAACCCCCTGTCGAAATTTATAAAGGGGTAATAAATGGTAAAATTTTTTTCACCTATCAAATACACCCCGTGGGGACTAAAAATTTGCCGGATTCAAAATTTTTCTGCAAGGTGGTCTATCAACAATGCTGGCCTTTTTTGGGACCAAAGTGAAAAAAACACTTTTTCTGAAAAGTATACGGATAATAAAAGGTATTTTTTGGGACCCATCACTGGGCTTGGGGAAAAATTTAAAAAGAACACCTATCTGGGAAAAGTATACGATAAAAAAAAGGGGGAGTTTTGCACCAACAAATAAACCCGCAATTTCTAGAAAAGGGTCCCGTACCTAATATTTTAAAGGGAATGCAAAGTCAAAAAAAAGTTTTTTGGGTGTTTCAATTTTCCATATCCTTTAAGAGCTTGTTTTTTGTGTTTTTTTTTTTTTTTTCCCCCTTTCCCTGCCCCCCCCCCCCCCAGTTTTCCCCCCCCGTAAATTTAAAAACGGTTTGATCTCTTTAAAAAATTTTCTGCCCAACTAAACCCAAAAAAACTGCAATCCCCCTGATCTAACAAAATTTTAAGGAACACAGCTTAAAAATAAGCTGTCCCCTGTGAAAAAATAGAATAATTTCCTGACTGGGTTTGCCAGCGTTTTGGACCCGAGGGAAGCGCACGTCCTACTGCTATGAACGCGAAACACACGAGGCAGAACAGAAGGGGGCTTTTTTCTATGTAAAACGAGGGCTTGTATTTTTCCCGCCCCCCGCAACCATACACATCCCATCATGACTTTGCCCCACACATCTCACCCTGCTCAAATTTTGTTTAAACTGATTTGCTGGCCGGGGCCCAAAAAGGCGCAATATTTTAAAAATTATCCCTCAGAATTTTAAACCAAAAATTTTCACGTAACGACAAAAACCCCCTCAACGTAAAAAACCGGGGCCGTTTTTCAAGCAGGGCGAGCCCCCTCTTCCCCCCAAACCCCTAAAAGTACTAAATATTTCCCATAGACAGAAAAACTTTTAAAGGGGGCCCTTCGATCGCGCCCTTCCCGCTCCCCCTCAAAATCGAAACACTACATATAATTGGTGGGTTCATATCTGCCACCTGGTCCCAACCAATCAGCTTTTTTCTTCATTTTTTACTGTATTTTGAACGGTCCCGCCTTTCCATTGATTGGTCAATACTACTCCACAGGTTATAATGGTTCGCTGTCGCTCCTATTCTGATTGGCTGGTTTATGCCGACCAATAAGAAGAGCTTACAGAATTTGAATTACTGTATTTCCCGGCAATTCTCTATATCCCAATTCCTGATGTTGCGCCAGTCACGGCGATAAACGCGTTGTTAGTGATTTGATTGAAGTATGTGTTTAGAAGGTTTAAGCTCTTTTTCAAATAATGTTTTACACCAAATAAAAACGATTTTTTGATTCATACTCCATGTCTCACGGAGCTGAGATGGATTTCTTTTGCGATCTTATATATTTTTCCTTTAATTTTAAATGATCAACTTTTTCAATCCATTTAATCGTTTTTAGACAACTTTGATATTTATCTTTATTAATGAAAAAAATTTTTTAGACAACTCCCTTTTTATTTTGTAAATGTTTTTTTTCAGTTTTTTTCCCAGAGCCCATTTTTCCCCAAAAAATTTCCCTTTTCGTTCTAAACTTCAAATTCGCCTCCTTTGGGTCATTTGACCACATTCAACAGTTCGGCCTGTCGGATGGTCGAAACGCTTTTAATGTGCCCCCACTATGGGCCCACCCCCGTTCCCTACACCTGGGTATTAGAATGTAGTGCTTCCCCGGCCCCCGAACCCCCACCACCCCCTTTCATTGAAACCCCCCCCTTTATGTTTAAACCGCTTTCCCAAAAAAAAAGGCGGGGGGTTCGCCCAAAACCATTCACTTTCGTCCCAAAAAGTGGGTTCCCGGGCCGGTGAGGGGCCCCCGTTTCTGCAGGAAATTTTGGGCCCGAAAAATCCCCATTTAATTTAAAAACGGCCAAAAATCTCGAAGATTGTACTGGATTATCCTGTGAATTGAGGATTTTTCTTTTTTCCGTTCACTCGTCCTTATTGTTTTATCTGTTTTTCCCAAAATTCCAAAATATTTTTGGTTTTAAACTTTAGAGTAAGAGAATTTCACCCATACATAGTACAGCGTTTGCAAATTCTCTTTAATTTATAAATTAAAAAATTTTTTAGGTTTGATATGTAATGTTTGGTTTTTTTAAAAAATTTAAATTTTTGAATGTATTAGTATTTTTGTAGTTTTGAGCGATTTTTTCGACAAATTTTTTTAAACATCACGGGTTTTAATGTTGATCGGGGTGTTTTTCGGGTCACCGATAAATTTTGGTTTAAAATCTGCGCATAAAACTATTTTAATTTTTTCGGCGCTTTCCCGTCATTTTTGGGGGCAAGCAAATCAGGGTTAGAGAATAGAGCTGGGGGGGTGCATTCGGGGGGGGGGGGGGGGCGGGAAACCCCCGGGATGTGTATGGTTTTTGATTGGCTTTGGGGAAAATTTACATGGGCCTCATTTTTTTCATAGAAAACCCTTCCCTTTTTAGATCAGTGTGTATCAGTGTCTCTTAAAAGCAGGAAAAGTTTCTAGGTCTCCTTTTAAAAAAAGTCAGCGAAACAGTTCTATTTTTTTCACCCCAGACAACTATGCTTTTACTGTGGGAACCCAAAAAAAATAGGTAGTTTTTTTTTTTTTTTGGGGGGGAATTTAAATTTTTTTTGTTTTTTAGTTAGTTTTAGTGTTTTAAAAAAGCATCTAGCCCCTCTAAAGCCCGCGGGGGGAGGGGGCGTGGGGGGGGGGGCGGGGCGAAAAACCCCGGAAAACAGGGAGGAAGGGGTTTTTTAAAGGAGGGGTTTGGATATTTTGCCCCCCAAAACTCTGCTTTTTACCTGTATTGAAAAAAAAAAAGTTTTTGGCCATTTTTTTCTGAAATTTTAGCTTGTGCAGGCTTAATTTTTTAGGATACGGCTTTTAAATAAATGGCCCGGTGTTTTTTATAGGTTTCAAACCACCTTTTAATTTTCTTACACAAATTTTAAAAAGGTTTTTTTTTACTTTTGGGCGCTGGGTTTTTTTTCAAAGACCCAAATTTTTTTAAAAAAGGAAAACAGAAATTTTTTTAGTCATCAAGGTGTATTTTTTAGGTGCATAAACCAAAACCTATTTTTAAAAAGTACACAAATTTAAATTTTGTTTTTTT
>JAODAL010040167.1:0-37187 GCA_025379985.1 Phyllomedusa bahiana
CGTCAATGAACAAAGGGGGCGCCAAAGTCAAAAAACCACTTTTTCTGTTATTTTTTTTTATTAAAAAACGGTAAATTTTTTTTACCTTTCAATTCACCCGTTTGGGGGGACCCATTGAATTGCTGTTTTTAAAATTTTTGTGTATGATGGTCAAATTTAACATGCTGGGGGCGCAAAAGTCAAAAAAAACACCTATTTTTATGTTTTTTGTATAATTCACGGGGGTTTTTTGACTTTTTTAATTTACCCGTGGTGGGGCTATTTGAAATTTCTGTTTTTAAAATTTACGTGGAAGCTGCGTAAAAAGAAAAAGCTGGGTGCGCAAAAGTCAAAAAAACCGTATTTTGTTTTTGTTTTCGTATAATACACGGTAGTTTTTTCACCTTTCAATTCCCCCGTGGTGGGTATAGAATTGCTTTTTAAAGATTTCGTGGATGCTGCGTCAATGAACAAAGCTGGGTGCGCAAAAGGGCAAAAAAAACGTATCTTTATGTTTTTGTATTTTTTAAAACACGGTATTTTTTTACCTTTCAATTTTTTCTGTGGTGAATTTTAAGGGAATTTCTGTTTTAAGATTTTTGTGGATGCTGCGTTTAATGAACCCAAAACTGGGTGCGCAAAAGTCAAAAAAAAACGTATCTGTTTGTTTCTATGATAAACCGGTATTTTTGGCAACAAACAAAATTTTGCTGGTACAAGATTGCTGGATTGTAAAATTTTAAATGCAAGGGGGTTATATCAAAAGGTGGAAATGGGTTAAAATTGAAAAATTTAAAAACCCACCCGAAAAGTATACTGATAATTAAAAAATGGAGTTTTGCAACCCATCAAAGGGAAAAATTCAGTTATAAAATGTTTTGTATCCAATATTTTTGTTAGGTGCCCCAATTTTCCGGAATTATTTCAATTGCAAAAATGTTAATTAAAAAAAAGGAAAATTGCAGTTTCAATGTTTCACTAAGGATTGGTGAATTTTTCCAGTGTTTTTTTGTAGAGCTTGTTGTGTTCCCCCCGGGGCCCCCCCCTTCCCCCGTTACTTTACAAACGGTAGATGCTTTTTATTAAAAAAATTTTTTGCTAAAATACATAAAATCTTCAAATCTTAATCTAACCTAAAATTTGGGAAAGGGCACAGTAAAAGTAAAAAGGTTTTTTCTGGTGCAGAAATAAGGGCTAATTTTTGCTTTAGGTGTTTTTTGGGAAAAGGGGGAAAAGCGCCGTCCCATTCAAAATTTAACGCTGAGAGACCCCTAAGGTTTAAAGGGAAAAGCTGTTTTATGTAATAAAGCGGTCATGTGAAATTTTTTCCCGCCCTGCCAAAACCCCTACACATCCCCGTCATTTACGTTTGAACCAACACATTCTCCCCCTCTCCTTTTTCTGTTAAACTGATTTGTTTTGGGCCCCCTAAAATTACAGGAAGGGCCCAAAATGGCGCGATCTTTTTAAAAGATGTGACGTTTTTTACCTTAAATTTTCGTGATCTGAAAATCGATCACCATAAAAAAAACCCTTTCCGATTTAAAATTTGTCGAATTAAAAAAACGGGTCAAAATTAATTTATCACCCGTTAAAAAAGAAAAGGAAAAATTTAAAAGTTTTGTTTTCAAGCACTGGGAATTAATTTTTTAATATAAAAATTTTTGCACTGTTAACTGCGGGTAGAAAAAATTTAAAAGGTTTCTGTTTTTAAAAAGTTGAACTTGTAAAAATGCTGGTGTGGTTATGTTTATAGTATGAAAAATTTTCACAAGTTTCGAATCAAAATGTTATTTTTTTTACTCAGATTGTCCACAAAATTTCCCTTTTTTTAATTTAAAAAGATGTTATGGGGCAAAGGGGGTGTGATTTGGTTTTAAATGGAGTCTTTTTTTATCTAAAGAACTTTTTGGGCTTGGAATTTATGAAAACTGCCCGTTTTTTAAAACTTTTTTTTGTTGCCCATTTGCAAACCAATCAGGTTCCCCTTTCTTTTTTTAAAAGTGCTCTTTAAAAAATGGGGGGGGGGGGTTTTTTCTTTTATTGGTTCCCATGGGAACACAAAGGGTTCCCTTTTGGGGAAAAACAGAAAATCTTTGCCCAAGGGCAAATTTTTATACTGTGTCCCCTTTTTGGTTTCCCCAAAATGGCACTATATTATTTGGAAAGGGATTTATCTCCAATTAAAACCACGAATTCTAGGGAGCTTCATCTTTTTTTCATAAAATTTTCAACATACCCCAAAATTTTTTTTTTTATCTTTTTTGTGAGAGTTCTAATTTATTGTCCCACTTTTTGGGTCCCCCATTTATTTTATGGGTCCCCTGAAAATTTTATTTAAAGGAGTGGCTTTCAAAGTCTTTTTTTGTGGTGTAGGGTAACAACAAGCAAATTTTTTCCCAGCACAATCCTGTATTTATTAGCAGATTTCTAAAAAGATTGGGGCATATATACTAAAACTAGAATTTTATACCCCCAGCTAAAAAACCAGAAATTTGTGAAACGAAATGTTGGGTAATGTTCCTAATACGTCTGGTGTATCTTTTTCGCCCTTTACACCCAAATTTGACATCCACACCAGCTAAAAAAGTTTGGTAGATTTGTGCTTTTAATTTCTCCCAAAATTTGTGTAGTAAATTATTGTAAATCTGTTGGGGTGGGGAGGCCTAGACCCCCCAGGTATAGCAAATTGGCATGAGCAGTGCAGGATTGGCAGAAATCAAACATTTGTGTGCAAAAACAAGTGTGCAACAAAATTATATTTAGGAAAATATAGTAAAAGCTTTGGATTTTGTTCATTTGGGGTTGTCATACCAACCTTTACCAAAAAATTTGATTTTTAAAAGTTATAAATCGCTACAGAAATGCTTTTTAAATTGAAATTTATTTTTCCCCTTTTTTTGCCATGGAAAGATGGACAGACAGAGGTAGTAAGGTTTTTAAAATGGAAACCCTTAAAGCCTATTTTCTAATCCCCCAGAGAGCTGATAAAGACAGAGTTTCACTATGATTTCCAGGAAACTAACATGCAGGGCTTTTAACCCTTATGCAGTCATGTATTTATTACATGGAAATCTTAACATAGTTTCAAGTTCTAATCTGAAAAAGGCTATAATTGTAGCAAAGTAACATTTTCTTTGCTTTTTTTCTTTGCAATAATAGCCACTATTGTATAGTCCTTTTCCCTAATTGATTTTAAAACAAAATGATATGAATGAGTAAAAAAATTTTTTTTATTTGTGGCCTTGATCTTTAAAACAAGAAAAAAGGCCAAATTTAATCCTGAACCACAGTCTTAGAATTTTTATTGTTAAAAAATTTTCACAAATAAATTGAATACATTGCATTTTTGTCACTTTCTTTAATGTCCCCAGCCAATGCCTATATTGTATTCCTGTACATGGCACTGTCAGCTCTTTCCTGCCTTAGAGTTGCCTCTACGATTCGAAAGCTGAAAAAAAAAGCCCCCCTCATTAAAAAATTAAAGCTATCATAGAACCCTTTTCTTGTCCTGATTTTCTGTTAGAAAGCAGATTGTAAAAACTGCCTTTTTTAGCCGGGACTGTGATCAGGGGCCACAGGGCAGAAACTGCAGCTGCCCATCCCTGCACACAAGGAGAAGAAATATTATCTGTAATGAGAGCCAGAGGGGAAAAGAGAAGGAGAAGATAGATAATGAAAAGGGAAAGCATTGGTAATAAAGCATTCAGGCAAAGGGGAGTAAAAGGGTGAGTTTGAAATTAATATACCCTGTAACAAAACAAGAACAGAAGATCTAAAGGCATGCATATAGCTAAAAAGTTGAACAAGTTTGTCCCTATAAAAGAATAATATTCACTTAAACTGAGCGGATAAATAGAGGGTTTTTAAAAGCTTCTTTTTACTTAGTTTGGTTTGCCTCTACATTTTTTAGATACACAGTTAGTTTTCAATTACAATTTTTTTTTGTTACTTTGGGCCCCAATTAAAAAATAAATACAAAGAGATGCTTAAACAAGAAAAAAAACATAAACAGAAGAATCTTGGCTACTTTTTCCCCCAAAATGGGGTCAAGAACTTACTGAAAGATCTCTGCAACATCTTGGTAATGACATGAACAAGGAAGTGTAATGATGTGAATGCGGACCTCCCCTGGGGGTTTTATCAAAAAATTATAGACTATTTTGGGAGGCTTGCAAAATAGTCTGAGGGCTCCAAAAGTTTTATATATAATGGGAAGCTCAAGTTTTAAATTGGGCTACCCTTTAAAATAGATGGATGGATGAACATACATAGTTGTGACATACAAGAAGTCTCTCTATTGCTCTATAATGTAAACATGTCAAATATACGCAGATTCTGCTTTATCATATAAAATATTTTTTTTTACTGTTTAAAGGGGGTTGCTTTATTAAGACAGCTACTGTTAGGAAATATTGGTATTATAGACAAAGTCCCTCCAATTAAGACCCCACTATTTGAGGCAGAGCAGGAGTTCCTAACACAGAACAGCTCTTTGAATGGCAGACCTGTCTTGTTCATGTATTACACTACATAAAATCTTGAAAAGACTAATCCTTAGGTGTCAAGCCCTTTGAAGAAGGACTCATGGTGTATTTTGTGAATTTAGTGTGGCATAGGCTATTTTAAAAGAACAATGTAGAGGCTCTTGTGTTTTTTTCCTTGTGTATCCTGTTTTAAGTGACATGCCATAAATCGTTTGTCTGATTCATTCTTTTCTCATATGGTTCACCTACATTTCCCATGATGCCTCTGGCTTTTTAGAGACATGTTGAGTGGAATCTCATTACATTACACATGTTTTGCGTCCTGGCTAAGGGCAGCAAGTGATATAGATCTGTGTTATAGAAGTTGTGTCCCCTAATTCATACTCCAGAGTGTCCTGTTTGTTCCCATGTGGTGCATCTGCATTATATCTTTTTGTGATTTCTGCATATTGGCTCATGCAAACAGGAGGCAGAGAGACGGACTGAAGCTGGATATCATAGGTACACACTAGAGATTCTGCACCCAGCAGATAGCAGAGACAGGTGATGTGATTAGGCGGGGTTTATAACTCTGCAGCTATCATTGTAGGGGCTTACCTACTACTGTAGATCACTGCACTCTTGGGGGGACATGTATAAATATTGGCGCGTCGAGTCGCTTGTTTTCACGTTTTTTTCCGTGAAAACTGCGCCTGGTGTATGTCGGCGCCAAAGTGCGCTCATACATGCGGGGCAAACTTCGATGCCTCTGACAGACAGACCACATTGAAATTGGTCTGCCTGTCGGAGCTTTAATGCGCCTCACTTTGCCGACCCGCATTCATACATGTGTCGGAGTTTTCGAATGTGGTGCGTCCCGCCCCAGAACGCCCACAGCACGCGCCTTTAGGTTAGGCGCATTAGAAATTGGCAAAGCTTGTGCCTAATGTGCCTAACACATAGGGGAGGTGCGGCCAACATTGGAGCCGGCACCGAGAGGCGCATTATACACCAGAAAACCGGCGAAAACGCCGATCATACATGTCCCCCTTGGTGTATTAGACAAGGTAGAAATGGTCACTTCATCAGCACTTCAAGGTCATAAAGAGTGATGGGTAGGGTTAAAATGGGTGGGAAGGTGTCCAATAATGTGTCCAGTGATTATGTAATCCTGTAATTCCCAGAAAGTCAGTGCATGTTCAACCACTTTCTGTCTATACAGAAAGAACATGCACTGACCAGATGAGGGTCACATGACACTGCTGTTTATAATATATTATGAAAGAGCTCGAAATGTATGGATACAACTGGGATAAAACCTCAAACTGTTAGAATACTACTTGTAAACTACTAGATATGCAAAAAAAAAAAACCTGATGTGCTTGTTTAAAAATATTTGTAACACTAGGACAAATAAAGTTTGTCTAAAAAGTGGTGCTGTTATTTGATTTGCTTCTTCTGTTATACCATCTCTAAGATGTAGTCTGAAACTAATACATACCTGTATTGTTGAACCGCTGTTTGGTCTTGGCCACTATGCTGCAGCTCAGTTTTAGGGTCTTAACAATTTTCTTATAGCCTATGTATCTTAATGTAGAGCAACAATTCTTTTTTTCAGATCCTCAAACAACATCCTTAAAGAACTCTTAGCCATAAGTTGCCATGTTGAACTTCCAGTGACCAGAATGGGAGAGCGTGAGCAATAGCACCAAATTTAACAAACCTGCTCCCTATTCCCACCTGAAACCTTGTAACACTAACAAGTCACGTGACACCATGGAGGGAAAAATGGCAGATAGGGCACAATTTGTCCATTTTCACTTAAGGGTGTACTTACTTTTGTTGTCAGCGGTTTAGACATTGATAGCTATGTGTTGTGTTATTTTGAGGGCACACCAAATTGACAATGTACAGTAACTACTTTACATTGTATCAAAGTGTTATATCTTCAGAGTTGTCCCATAAAAAAGATATCACACAATATTTAGAAAAATGTGAAGGGTGTACTCACTTTTGTTAGATACTGTAATTGTAAATAATGAAAATGCAATGTGGTATCATATGTTTAGGTGGTTCGCATTTCAACATAAAATTTAGCTTTGAACAGTATGATTTGAGGAGAATTAAAAAACAATGAGCTTTATTTATCTATGAGAAATCAGAATATACCACATCATTTACCATAAGTTTTTGACCTTTAATGAACAATGACATATTTTGAAATTAGCATACACACACTAAATAAATTCATTTTCTTATTTTGCTTGTTTAAAAAAATTATAAAAGAAATCCAGTCGAGTCTTATACTTTTAACATCATTAAATTAGAATTTTTCACTTGGGCATGTGATATACAGTACATTATTGCTTTGGTAATATTGTATTTCTAAATTGAAGAAATGTATAAACGTCATAGAACCCGTCAGCCTTGCAGCTTTTTTAGTTACTGACTCACATTTTATATTTGAATCTTAGATTACTCTCTGTGGATTTTCTATGGTTAACCTATTTTTCACACTTTAAGACAGAACATAATGTGCACAAGCCCACAACTTCCTCACTCTGGAAACAAGCAATCTTTACAGATTAGTTAAAGCTGCAAAATTCTTTAGAGAGACACTCCATAAAGTAGTACTGAAAAATAACACATCAAACTGTGTTAGAGTTGGCGCAGGAGCCAAAAGAAGAACATGAAAAATCTATGTGCCTGACAAACATACTCAGAATAGAATAGAATTCATAGGGCCCATAGCAAAATAATATGGGGCCCAGCCACCTACTGACAATAAACAAATAGCCATTTTGGCAGCAATAACTAAAGATATAAATAATACTGCCATATTTTAAAGAACCCACATAGTAATGATAGAGAGCAGGAACCGACAAATACTTGTTCCCTACAAACAGAAACAATATTCTTGTTCCTGAGTGGGGCCCCCTCAACCTCTGGGCCCCACAGCAGTCGCTATGGCTATAGTTACGCCCATGAATGTACTAGTAATGTCTCAAAATTGTACAGTTCAAACTTGTGATGCAGCAACAGTGAGCACTATGCACCTCTTTTGAGCCATTTATTTTGTCTGCACTGCTTTCCTCAGTCAAAATTAGGAAAAAAATCAAAATAAAATTTGACAATGAATATGGAAATATAGTGAAGTATAAATAATATACATGTTTTTAAAAGACAGCGAGGGTTTGTTTATTAAGATGACTCACAATTCATTTAACCTGCAAAGGGCAGCACAAATTTATAAAGCAGCATTTGCAGTATTCATCTCTTTACATTAAGAGATATTTGATTAAGCAGGATGAGTCAAATGTATGCCAGTTTATGGGTACAGCAGCATACTGTGACTTATTTCCCTTAAAAAATGCTGGGTTGTTGATATCTATGCCTTAAAATAACATCTAAAAGTTTTGATATTGTAAAATGAAGCATTAAATATTAAGTCACCATACACTTCAGTTATAAAGGTAAAATGCTAAAACAGTAATCTGTAATTAATATTAAACTTGCAAAGAAAAGCCCAGCACAGTGGATCCACATTAAAATAAAGGTGGGGGGATTTATCTGAAATGTACCTAATGTCAAATGCTCTATGAAATTATAACTTTTTAATGTAAATATTTTATGTCATCTTTTCTTTCAGAATATCTGATACCTCATGACCAACAACTGCCACGCATCATTACCATGGCATCTTAAGTTATCAAACAGCACACTGGACTATTTGACTGTGGAGTGGCTTTGAAAGAGGAAAGACATTTGTTGGTTTGCCAAGATCCTTCATTATTGATATGCCAAAGTTTACAGTAATTATATGCACGTGGGTACGTCTAGGTTCGTGGACTTGTTGGTCCAAACCAAAGGGTTCACCACACATGAATTCCGTGAGGATAGATGGCGATCTCATTTTGGGAGGTCTTTTCCCTGTCAATGGGAGGGGAAGTGATGGCAGAGCATGTGGAGAACTTAAGAAAGAGAAGGGAATACATCGTTTAGAAGCAATGCTGTATGCCCTTGATCGTATCAATGCTGATCCTGACCTTTTGCCCAATATTACCTTAGGTGCAAGAATTCTGGATACCTGTTCTCGAGATACACATGCGTTAGAGCAGTCCCTGAGCTTTGTTCAGCCACTTATAGATAAGGATAGGGCAGAAGTTCGGTGTCTGAGTGGTGGAAACCCTATCATTGCTCAACCTGAGAGGGTGGTTGGAGTCATCGGAGCATCTTCTAGCTCTGTTTCTATCATGGTGGCCAATATTTTGAGGCTTTTCAAGGTGAGTAAGCTTTTTTTAGTTTATGATTATCATTTTAGGAAAGCCTTTATTTACAAACCTTTATTTTTTGACTGATATTCGGTTTTGCTTTTCATAACATCTTCAATATGATCAGTGTTAAAAGTTTCTGAAAGCTAAAATAATACTACTAGCCTTTTTGTACCTTCTACTCATTGTTTTAATGTGTTAAACTTACACAGTAAGTCCACTTAATGAAATAGTTGAAAGGACAAATCCAGGAAAAACGTAGACATTGCGTTATGACTGTTTTAGTGCCTGAGCGGGGTGGTGCTTAAGGCAGAGATTCAAAGAACACAAAACAGAATAGAAAAGATATCAGTCATGCCTTGCCACTTGTCATAACACAGTGTATTGTTTTTTTCTAGATTGTTCCTATTACATGGTGGGGCAAAAGCCTTGGTGGCATGAAAAGTAACTAGTCCATTTGGCTAAAAATGTGTAGATATTACTCATTTAAAGATAACCTATTATTGTGCTGGTTGCTGTGCAGAATCTAGTATGTTGTATAGCAATTTGATTTGGTGAAGGTATCCATCATGTAAGTAGCCAATTAAATCAACATTCACATGATAGTATTATTACATGCAGAAAACTACTTGTAAATGACAATAGAATAGTTTAGAGTAATTTATTGTTATCAGTAAGATGCTTGATGGTCTTTTTCTGGACAGTTCAACTTTATAGTACAGAACACTGCTGGTACGCAATCCAAAGTCCCAGCTGACAATAAACTTTTATCTGGCTCTATCCAAGGTGTACATTTGTTAGAATCACTGTCGTGATTTGTTTTGGAAATTGCCACTTTTGTTAGTTGTATGAGACAGGGTGTTACTTGGTACAGTAGCAGAATGTAATACTCTTTTATGTGTAATATGTATACATCGGTTAAATCATCTGCAGTGAGCTGGCTTCATAAGCTCAGGAAACTCTAAGCAAAATAAAACCAATTCAGTAAATTTCCTGCAGACTCTTAACAGGCTTAATAGGATTTTAATGGTGATCTTAATACTCTGAACACAGTAGGTGGGTGATCTTCCTACATCTCTCTTTTTCTGTATCTCTTTTAGAGATTTCGTAAATTCTTTCTTGCTATCTGTTTATTATCCGTAATCTGTCTGTTTTTGCTCTTTTTATTTTTATGTTTTATCTCCATGATTATTTTTTCACATATTTCAGAGTTAGAAAAGAAATCCTACAAACTATTGTTCTGCAATTGGCATACTATATATTACTTAATTCTCCTAGCATTGTTGTCCTATCTCTTTCTATCAATGTTAACCATATTTCTATACCTGCTGATCTATTGTGTTTTTAATGTAGTGCTTCCTTTCTCAGGCTTTCCCGACATCCTTCTTATTTTTACTTCTCTTCTCCTTGTCCATTTTCGCTTTCTCGTTCTATAGTCTCCTCTCTGAATTCCCCTGAAGTGCTGATAGAATTAGATTTTCTAGGGAAGCTCTTAACGAGCAGTAATGCAGCATGAGAAGCCTATATTAAATAATTAATAGACAGAAGAAAGACAGCGAAAAAAAGGCAGGCTAAAATGAGATAGAGATACAGAATGACAGACACATGCAACCCACATACTACAGTTTTTTAGATTTTCTGTGATCTACATTGATTCTGCATTATCTTTCATTATAACTATTACAACAGTTTTAAGTCCAGTGTCACTTCTAGTTCCCAATAGATAACCTGCAGAGCTAATTGGGAACAGATAAAGTGCCTCACAGTTTCATTTTCGTTCTGCCAAATTATAGCCTTCACCTGTTATCCAACCCCTGATTTACAATTTTTCGTAAGATTGTGAGATATTATGTTGTTTGTGTAGACAGGGCTCTTGAAAACTAATAGAATTTGAACAAAATTAACATGAAAGGTAATGCTGTATTCATCTGTGATAAAAAAAGTGAACTATTAGTGAACTATTTTGTGTTGTCAGATTGTTACTGTCACAATGTTCTCTCACTTGAAAGCTTTAACAGGACAAAATACACAGGGTGGGTATGGGGCAAGAGGGTGCAGTATATGGAGGTTGGTTAATAGTCCATGGTATTTTATGTTGCTCTCAGTTGATGGCATGTGGTGACATATTTTGCAGCTATTTCTACCTTTGATTTTTTACCTCCAGGAGGATGTAGTGTTCTCTTTACTCTTCTCTGGAAGTGGTCTGGAATGTGAGCTGAAAGTATCTGAAATCAAGTGGCCCTCACTGAGGTGTATTTGCTGCAATGTTACAAGAAGTGGGCCTCATCCTCCAGGATTCCAGCTCACAGTGTTGGCACAGTCTGCTCTTCTCTGGCTTGTCTGTCTCTATGATCCATCCTAACTCTATCTCTAGGCTGTGGGCACTCAGTCTATACAGATCAAGAGTTTGCCTGTCTTTGGTGCTGTGTAGTCTCTCCAGCTATAGAGCCAGGGTATAGTCTGTGTGTTTATTTGGGCCTTGATCAAGCAGTGTTGAGGGGGACAGACTGCTGATGCTCTGCTTGAGGGCACATGGTTTACTCTGTGCCATATGGCTCTGTAAAGATTTGTAATGGTAAATGTTGGGGCTGTCATTATGAATGCGTTCCCTGAATGGTAAAGTCCTCTTCTACATAGTGGGTCATAGTGAAAATTTGTCCAGCTCTGCCCGTCAAACTGTATTTGAGGTGCTGCGACGGACTTGAGAGAGGTACATGCAAAATTCCAGATGGGCTGGAACCACACTTTGACTAGTCTGGGTATGTGACTGGGACCCATACTTCACTGCCATAGATAAAGATTAGTATGAAAATAAAGTCAAATATTTGGTTTAAGGTGAAAAATTGTCTTCTGTTGGTGTAGATGTTTTTGCTGGCTTTCCCTTTCAGTGCCTCTACTGCTGGTTAAAGCTCCCTGATCGGTTGGTCTCTAATCCAAGGTAGGTGTAGCTGTTGGCTTTCTCCAATGTGGAGCCATTTATTGTGAAGAAAAGAACAGATTTCATACTGGTTCCTCTTCTGGAACACCATGATTTTGCTCTTCTTTGGATTGATGGGCAGAGCCCATGTGCTGCTGAACATTTATAGTACTGTCAGGCTATCTTGAAGGCTACTGCACAAGTGCAAAAATCCAGTTATTGTACACCATAGAAGAGGTTTAGTGTCGTTTTGCTGTCTTTTAATTATGTTTAAATAAAGGACTGTGATTTTATCCTCACCGGACTTTTGGGATTCTCTGGCGGCACGGACACAGCTGTTGTTCCTGCCCCGATTTCCGCACTTGTGCAGTTGCATTTCCGCCTGGCCGGCGGTGAGCCCGGAGAGGCTGGCTACAGCAGCGGGGTCCCTAATTTACAGCACAGCATCAAGTCCTTTTGGAGGTGAGCCGTTTGTTTTTGTCTTGCTGTATTTACTATCTTGAAGGCTATCTTGCTGGGGACAGCAGTAGGAGGTCATCTGAATACAGCAGAAACTTCACCTCCTGGTTCTGCCTGTCTGACTCAATGCCATCCTTTTTCCACTAACCTTCACACTGCATTAGTGACTTGTGTTGGAAATCTTAATGATGTCATAAGTTCTCGGTCCTATTCCGCATGCAAGGAGTTTCAGGAACAGGCGGGTGTGCCACACAAAGTCAGAAGCCTTTTGGAAGTCCACAAAACTGGTACAGTGGGGAAAAAAAATATTTAGTCAGCCACCAATTGTGCAAGTTCTCCCACTTAAAAAGATGAGAGAGACCTGTAATTGACATCATAGGTAGACCTCAACTATGAGAGACAAAATGAGAAAACAAATCCAGAAAATCACATTGTCTGATTTGGAAAGAATTTATTTGCAAATTATGGTGGAAGATAAGTAAATAAGTATTTGGTCAAAATATTTTCAGTCTTTTCTTGTTTCCTCTGGTAGTCACTATCATTGTCCAGACCAGTTTCATTAGTTTGTTTTCTTTTAATTTTTGGGGGAATTTGCACACAATGTCTGATTTTAATTACTTAATTTTCAGTACGTTTAAATTTTTGTCAAGGTGTTTGGACCCTTCAATCTCAACTCCCTCCCAGGAAGTACAGCACATGAAACTATTTACATATCGATACAGTCAAGATGGAAAAGGTTTTTCCAAAAAATGGAGACCTATTATGTGTAATTTTTTTTTAATGATGAAGTGATATGAATGGTCCCATTCAGGTACATAGGGTGGTACTTACATTGCAACCTCTTTGGGGAGGCTTAATTTGCCTTTCCCCTGAATGTATTCTGTAGATCTTCAATTTTTTTTTTTTGGGTATAGCAATCTATGCTCCCATTCTTGATTAAAAGACATATGATCAGATTCAGTCTATATTTTACTATAAGTATTATAGGTTTTCTCCATTTTAAAGTAATGGTCTTGTGCCCTCACTTGCGACTGTCAGGTATTTGAATTGATCCTTTATTCTATTTGATACTGCATCCTTTTGTTCTAAATCTGTGTAATCAGCTTAACTCTCTTCATGACTGTCAAGGGGTGCTGTTTATCTGCACACTTCAGCTAGTCACTGTTTTTGTTGGACTCCAATGTCTGTTCACTGTAAACATTCTAGGACTTAACCTGTCACATTCCTCTTTCTTCGTTATAATGAGTAATTGATGATTTGTACCTTGTTCTTGCCACTTTATTCTTTATTAAAAATCTAATAAGCAAGACTTTAAAAGAAAAAAAAAAACAACTATGGAGTTATACCAAAAAATAAATGGCAGAAAACGAAGATTGCACCACTATTGCACAAGAGTACTAATTTTAGTCATCAAGTTACAAAAAAATTACAAGACAGACCACCTAAGTTAAGAACACTTAAAGAGAACCTGTCACATAGGTTATGCCCCCCGTTGCTGAGGGCAGCACAAGCTAGTGTCAGACATGCTGTTCCCACTACTGTGTACCTTATTCTGTAAGATGCTGTAGTTTTAGAGCATTTACCCCTCAAATCTTATTCATGAGCAGGTGTTAGCCCCGCCCACCAAAGGTTAGCTTCGCCCACTGACAGTTTTAATACATGTGACCCTAAAACTTTATGTCACCAATATATAAATGTCCGTTATGGAAAAGTGACACAATTACAAAACAGTTACAAAATGTTAGCCACACTTTCTAGCGCAAACAATTTTTTTTTTACTATTTTCCCTCAAATAATAAAAAAAGGAATACATTTTCTTCATATCTTGTTTATATACTGTCCAGTTTTCCCAATCATATGCCATTAACAATGATACCATAGTTCGTACTAGCTGTTTTTTTGTAGTGAAGGACACATGTCTGCACATGAAGATTCTGTCTAAGTCCTTCAATCCATAAAGCAATTCCTCATCAGATCTACATGTCATTTAGGTATTTATTACACTGGGGAATAAAAAAAATATTTTTTTTGGGTGCCTAAAAATGTTGACCTTATTCTGGGTATTTGAGTTCTCCTGAGTCTGAAAATACCATCTATTTTGTCCTCGCAGCTCTAGTTTCTAAGCTGTTGATTACATGATGCTATATTGTTCTTGTGATTCATTTGTTTATAAATATTTATTACAGATGAATATAATTGAATTTGCTCATTCATATTCATGTTTTTATTTGCATGTGCTCTCTACGGGCGACATGTATAAAAAGGGTTTTTCACCATTTTTCTGGCGTACAATGCACCTAACTAAGCTGGCTACGATATCTAATGTGCCTAATGAATGTGTTAGGCACATTGTTCGCAAGACTCGACACTTTCAAATGCGCCTAACATGAAGTGGTATTCTGGGGGCCTTCTGGGGGCGTTATGGAGGTGTGTTGCACCACATTCGTATGATTAGACACATATATGAATGTGGTTTGGCAAAACTAGGCGCATTACTGCTCGGACAAGCAGACCTATGTGAATGTGGTCTGTCTGAGCCTGAGGAGTCGAAGTGAAGCTAGATTGGCTGTAAGGGGCAAAAATGTCCCTTATTTCTCAACTTTCACCAGTGCAATAATAAAAAGCAATTTATTATAATGATCAAACTGTATAAAATGTAGTTATTTAAATTTAATGAAAAATTTGATCATATAAAATTAATATAAAAATATATAATGTCCCCAAAATATAGAAATATCCCCTATAAAATGTATTTAAAATTCATAGAATCTTAAACTAATTTTACATTAAATAACTCACTGATTATGTTTTTCAGATTTTTATATTTGAATTTTTTAGTACATTTAATTAGAAATTTATTTTTGCTGCTCTCACCCTTTATCCTAACAGCAAAATCTCAAGGTAACTACTCCTTGCTGCTTCTGTTGGATCTCTCTGCAGTGTTTGACACTGTGGATCACCACCTTCTCCTCAGCATGCTCAGCGCCATTGGCCTCCAGGACACCGCTCTCGCTTGGTTTTCATCTTACCTGTCTGATCGCTCCTTCAGTGTCTCATTTTCTGGTTCTATCTCCTCTCCCTCTTGCTGTTGGAGTTCCTCAGGGATCCGTTCTTGATCCTCTCCTCTTTTCATTGTACACAGCCCCCATTGGACAAACCATCAGTAGATTTGGCTTCCAGTACCATCTCTATGCTGATGACACCCAATTATACACCTCCTCCCGTGACATCACTCCAGCCCTGCTACAAAACACCAGTGACTGTCTGGCCGCTGTCTCTGACATCATGTCCTCTCTCCATCTGAAACTAAACCTCACTAAGACTGAACTTCTTGTCTTTCCGCCATCTACCAACCAACCCCACCCTGCTATTTCTGTTTCCGTGTGTGGCACCACCATAACTCCTAGGCAGCAGGCCCGCTGTCTGGGGGTTATACTAGATTCTGATCTGTCCTTCACCCCATATATCCAATCCCTTGCCCGCTCCTGTCACCTGCACCTCAAGAACATCTCCAGAATCCGTCCGTTTCTCACCGTGGAAACAACTCAAACTCTCATTACTGCTCTTATTCTTTCTCGTCTTGACTACTGTAACTCCTACCTCTATGCAAACTCTCCCCTCTTCAATCTGTCATGAATGCAGCAGCTAGGCTTGTCTTTCTCTCCAGCCGCTATACTGATGCCTCTACCCGGTGTCAGTCACTACACTGGTTGCCCATTCAGTACAGGATACAGTATAAACTCAGCATTCTCACTCATGAAGCTCTCCACAATGCTGCCCCCCCTCTACATCTCCTCCCTCGTCTCTGTCTACCACCCAACCCGCTCTCTCCGCTCTGCTGCTGATATCAGGTTACACTCATCAATCATCCGAACCTCCCATGCCCGTCTCCAAGATTTCACACGTGCGGCACCAATTCTCTGGAATATGCTACCGCGGGCGATCAGGCACATTCACAACCCTCACAGTTTTAAGAGGGCCCTGAGAATAAATCTTCTCACTCTGGCCTACCAAGATCCCTAACTGCTATCACACACATTTGTCACTCCCTACACTAGGGCACTCACAGGCACTTATCTGTATATAGATGTACTGTCAGGGTGGCAGGTTCATCCATTTTTCATGTAAACCACCCCCTATTTATGAAACACGGTTGGACCATTGTAAACTTAGCACTTCTTACCGTATGTTTCACCCATACACCCTAATAGATTGTAAGCTCTCACGAGCAGGGCCCTCACACCTTGTGTCTCATCTGTAAGTACTTTTAATGTGTAATGTCTGTACGTTTATCCTTGAATTTGTAAAGTGCTGCGGAATATGTTGGCGCTATATAAATAAAGATTATTATTATTATTATTTATTTATTCTACATACAGCAAGAGCCAGCACAGCACAGGTATTGCTGGGACCTGTGGTCCTCCAAGCAGGATCAGTGCCATAGTTTCTATCCACTGACATGCTATTCTAATGAGTTTTATTTCCAGCCTAGCTATAGCCTTTATACATGTTTGATGCATTACTTATGCGCCTAAGTTCCGTAATGCGCCTAACACATAGGCGAGGCACGTTGAACTTTACACACCATTTATGAACGCACAAAAACCACTTTCATACACCAGGCGCATTATACACTGAAAATGAGACTCAACTATTGACTTTGATGCACCTAGTTTCATACATGTCTCCCTAAATGTTCTAAAATGTGTGTCTTTCCTGTATCACATAAACCTCCAGCATTTCTTTAGTACAATATTGAGTGACCACTACTTTAAGCAGCATATGTTACTCAGTAAAGTGGCAATGCCAGATCTCCAAAACCAGAGCTGATAGGGGGAAACGGATGTCTTTTTTAGAATCCTTTCCACAAACATACTCAAAAATGGTTCCAACTTTTAAGGCATCAAAATGAGTGTTCCTCGGTGTTATTGATCGCAGTAAAATGAAGCTGCCTGCCACATCTATTTCTTCTCTATTAAAGAGGTGGTCTCATCATTTTATTTCACAGAGCCTGCTCTTCGTGGCCAGCTTCAGACTTCCTGGTTAGGCTGTGGGTGGTTCTATAGCAGTGATTGCCATATCAGCTCTGCCATTCCAACCTGTTAGAGTAATATGAGTGTAGGAGGTTTGTAGGCTATGATACCCAAGGCTACAGAGCTCTAAAGTATGTCAGCAACGTAGATAAACAAGCTCATGTGCTAGAGATAAAACTTAATAGAGAGTGAGTCACCATGGTCAAACAGGGCTGCTGGAGCAATAAGAGTGAAGACAGATGGTCGTTAACCTAGGGAAGTTTGTGTAAACAAGCAGGAAATAAAACCTCTATCTCCTAAACAAAGGAAAGTCTGAACAGCAACATATTTAGTAAAAGTCTTAATTTACCTTTGCCTACATGTTTCAAGCTAATCATTGTGGCGAGAAAACAGCTTTAAGTGTGAAATTCAACAGTTTTTTAGTTGCTATGATCTTCTTGATGCCTTCTTCATGTTGAAGAACAATTCACATTTCTGTCTATTTTATATCTTCATAAGTAGGTATTTGAAATTACTCAAATAGTTTGTCTAAAGACATAAGTCTGTCAAGTTGTACAGGATGAGGGCAAAGGACATTGGTAAAATCAAGGAGGAAGGGTAAAACTTATTTAGTCCTGTTGCTTCAAAAGAAGTCATAACACCCATTGATAAATTTGTCAATCTGCCATAAAAGGTAAAAAAAAAATCTTTCCAAACTCTCCCTTTAAACATTTATATTAGTATATCATATTAAATAGACCAACTGCCACATTAATACATTTGGGGCCACAAGTATAAAAACTGTCTAGATCTACAACTTTCTTTCTTGCCCATAGCAACCAATCAGAGCACTATTTGAAAAAAAAATGGGTGCTCTAATTGGTTGGTGTGGGCAACAAAGACAGATCTAGACAGTTTTCATACATGTGGCCCTTGGTTTTCAGTTAATGGGTGAATAATTTATGCTTCAAAACACTTCTATAAAAAAAAATAAAAATTAATATTTCACCTTCTTTCTCAAGCATAGGTGCTACCACTGCTTACCTGTTTATATGCACCACATCCAGATGGATACATCGCTAGAAACAAATCTTAACCTCATATCAATACAAAATTAGCATATATATATATATATATATATATATATATATATATATATATATATATATATATATATATATATATATTTTATATATAAATCATCTTTGACAAAAACACTCTAAGATTTAATTCCTCATTTAACCCTTCTGGTGATGTTGCTTCCAGTGTAGTGATCCAAATGCTTTCCATTGTCATAAACTCAACCTAATTTGTTCCCTGTCCTTACAGTCTATTTCTTCCGAATAGCACCACCGTAGCACAGCCACACTGTGACAAGCTTAAAAAAAATGATGCGCCACAGTTTTTGCAGAAGATTTTTTGTCCTGATTTTTCCTGCACTTGTTCCATAGATTTACCATTAGTGTTTCAGAACTAGCTTCCCCTGTTTTTTGTTTATGCAACCAGATCGCAGATCTATGTTCATTTAACTGAATTTTAATACACCTACTTGTTTGTCCTAAGTACACACTACCACAAGGGCATTTAAGCACGCAAATAACCTGACTGTAAAAACAATCTCGAATGTAAATCTGTGCAGCCTTTGTAAGCCTGTGTCTGTAAGCAGTAGTAGCACGCATGCTTGAGTAAGACGGCGTGGTTGCCTTTAAAAGGTTGCACAGGTGTGCGTATCAGCCAGTGTCCAGTTATTCCTCGCTGTCCATCATGGACAATACCAGAAATGGTTTACTGAATGGACACCGATTCCAGAAAAACTTGAGTATATCACAAATATTCTATTTTAAAAAAGTTTTAGGAGTGATTTGAAGAATAACAGTTTGAAAGAAAATGAATGTATAAATGTGTCGGTTGGTCTATTTAACATGATGGACTTGTGAAATTGACAGCAAAGATGGAGCTCTCTCAAAGACCCCAGTTGTGGTATTACTAGTGATTGTATAGAGCGGCGACTTTATCTAAGTATAAGTGTAATTTTGATAATCATATGGACTTTACCTAAACTGATCAACAAATCTCTAGTGAGACAGCACACAGAGTGTAGTGTACTATAGTAGGTTCCTGTGTGGGCTACCAAAATAATAAATGGAATAACTTGATTACAGTACCCAGAAAAATCCTAAAAAATGGAGCTTATTTAGTTTAGCAAAAATACACTAAGGGGGGTGACCTAATATATGTATACATAAATCAAAAGTCATGACAGAAATCTCTATTATAATATATTTATATTCTGGCCTGTAGCTGTATCACTGAGATATTTCCTACATTTAGAGAAAAGATGGCTTTTATACCAACAGAGAAAGGGATTCTGTACTGTGAAATTAGAGCTAATATGGGGTCTAAATGCATTTCTGAAGTGTAATAATAATTATGTTGTTATTGTAACTAGTTAGTTACTACTGTAGCTGGCTTATTCACCATGGGGATTATCCACATTTAGAGTTGGGATGAAATTGTTGATGTGGAATTAAATAAAAAATGGACTCCTATTGAACTGGATGGACTTAAGTCTTTTTTCAGTCTTTCAAATAGTGTTCCTGAGGTAGAGTATTTCACAGATGTAAAGATGTCTTGCCAGAGAAATGTGGTCATCTAGATTGCCGATGTTGAATAAGAGACCAAACACAGAAAATGGGCACGCTCTCCATATGGCATTTCATCTCCACACTGCTGAGGAAGAGTAATTTTTATTAGTATTACGTAGGACATAATTCTGAGAACAATTTTAGATAGGACTTAAGAACACTGACTACTGGTATAAGATTGCAGTTTCTGCACTAATACAGTGATGGTAGAACTGATTTTTGCAGTTGATTATTAAACTAGAAAACATCCCCACATTGGTAGTAAATATCATCGAATTTAGTAAGGTCTAGCCGACATCCTGAAAATATAACAGAAGGTCATTAGAATGCAATGCTCGGTTGTCTGCTGTGTCTGTCAGTTGTCTTCTTGAGGCCAGCTACATGAGGAGAATATGTAGTGAAGCCTAAAGAGGAGAAATGTGAGAACCAGTTAGTGTTCACACCATGATTATTCAATACGTCAGATGTGTATTTTTAATACAAATAATTATACACTTGTATACTAAAATGATCTCTTAGATTTCTAAGTGGTAAATGTGTCATTTGTCAAGAAGAGTAGCAAGAGTTAACACACAAACTAAAATTCTACATTTAAGTTTATGCAAGTATATGGAATACAGTTGTTTCTGTTTTATTTTCATTTTTTTTTTTAAGGAGTCGACTATGTGTCTGGCAGTAAAAAAATATATAGTGTATTTAATGTCTCAGCTGTATTTGGAATAGCACTTACTTTTAGGGTTCATTCACGTGACCTAACAAAGGCAACACGGAGTGCTTTGGGGTCTACAGTACCCTTAGTATAGAGTAATTTCATACAAAGAGAGGGTGAAAACTAAACACCTCTAAACACTGCCACTAATGTGGCCCTAAGATCTAGTCACACTTTGACAAGACTGACATTGATTAATTAGACATGAATCCTGGATTAGCTATGTGAATCGCAGTAAGGCCGCATTATGTCTAAGGGTATGTTTACACAGCTGATTTTGACGCTGTTTTTGGAGAGTTTCCACTCCCAAAAAAGCATCAAAAAGCCTCCAAAACTCCCCCAGTTCATTTTAACTGATTCCTATGTAAAACAGCGTTGTAGTTCACACACAATGAGGCTTTTTTTTCACGTGCGTTTTAGTTGCTTCTTTGGAAGCTGTTTTGGCCACTGAAAAAGAAGTGTCATGTTAATTCCTGAATAGAGATGAGCGAACAGTAAAATGTTCGAGTCGAACTTCGAACAGCAGTGGTGTTTGGTTCAAGGTTCGAGTAGAGTCAATGGGTGAAGATTGTCAGGTTATTTTGTTAAGATGTTTCAGGTTAATTATACCTATACAGGAGAGGAAAACTGGAATTTGTCTCACTTTATATATATGCCATATAAATAACTATTATATTTCTCAAGATATTTTAATAAATTTTCTTTTCAACAATAAAATCCATTATGGCAAATCTTGATTTTCATAAATATAAAGAAATAAGTATTCAAAACCTGGAATCTTTATGCTCAGTCTCTGAGTCTCAAGTGTCTCCTGCATAAAAGCCTCCTCAAAGCGTAACGCATGAGAAAGGGGGCGTGTCCATCCCCCGAAACGTTGCATGCTGGACAAACTGGAAGCCGCAATCAGCTGCAAAGGTGCTTGCCGTGGATGAGGTCTCTCTGCATGAGATGCGAGGCGATATGCCGATACTTGGGACTCAAAGACTTAGCACATTGTACTGGACTAACTGGAAGCTACACACAGCTGCAAAGGCGTTTGGCTCTGAGGAGGCTTTTCCGCAGGAGATACTTGAGACTCAGAGACTGAGCATAAGGATTCCAGGTTTTGAATACTTATTTCTTTATATTTATGAAAACCAAGATTTGCCATAATGGATTTTATTGTTGAAAAGAAAATTTATTAAAATATCTTGAGAAATATAATAGTTATTTATACGGCAAATATATAAAGTGAGACGAAGTGTTTGATAGGTGGGAGCCTGTACATGCCGTTAATGACCTGGGACGCATAGTGCTACTAAGTTAAGAGAATCAAGAAGCTGGAATTACCATCCATAACAGTAAACTGGATATGTGGAACAACTTAGTGAAGAAAATTTGGCTCTAAGAGTCACAGAAAGAAATCGAGAGTCTAAAATACTACATTCCTTTCAATGGCTAACTGAAAAGATGAGGACAGCTTGAAAGCAGGGGCGTAGCTACAGGAGGTGCAGCGGTAGCAGCTACTACGGGGTCCTGCATCCTGAGGAGGCTCAAAAGCCCATTTGACACATAAGAAGACACTGGTATTGGAAATGGCACATGGTAACTGGCGGGAGCCCCCTATCACTTTTTGCACCAGGGCCCAAGAACATCAAGTTATGACTCTGTTTGCAAGCTTTGTACATGTGATATATGTGGTGGAAGCAAGAACATCCCAACGGGGAACATGGAGGTTCAGCTGGCAGGGGCGTAGTTATAGAGGGTGCAACAGTAGCAGCCGCTTCAGGACCCTGCATCCTGATGGGCCCCAAAAGCTCCTTTGACACATAATAAGACACCGGTATTGGAAATGGCACATGGTAACTGGCAGGGGTGCCAATAGGGCAGTATGGGCAGTACTCCGGTCAGGGGCCCTAATCAAAAAGGGGCCCACTGATAAGTTACAAAGTAGGAACTAGTAAGGGATGGGGGCCCCATGTGATTTGGGTGTGTGGGGCCTTGAAACGGTTAATAGATGACTGATGGCAGCCCTGGTAATGGGGGGAGGGCCCCATTTCACTTTTTGCACCAGAGTCAAAGAACTTGAACTTTTGAAACTTCTGACTCCAACCACATGGTGTGATCAAAGAGCTCTTCAGAAAAGGGATTATTTGGAGTGGTCTATATATTGGGTTGTGACATTCGGCCCGTGTTTGCTTCAGGTTGGACATGATGATTTATGATAATGACATTTGTGGCCATGACTGAGAGGAAGAGGAGGTAAAACCACTGGATGCAGGGTCTGATAACCACTGAAGAACAGATTGGGGATGCTGTTCAAAATGAGATCCCCGGGGAAAACTGAGCAAGGTGACACCCCTGAGGGCCCTGCGATGACAGTGCCTGTTGTGTGTTGCCCGGAGCACGGGAAAGGGAGTCTAGTCCGTCCCTCTATCTCCACTTTACTCCCCTCCTTGCCGCTTCCCCCTCTTGTTTCTTCTGTTCAAAAGCAAATATTATAGTCTGGCGTGGCACAAGAATATGTAATAAAAAAGAGAAGGGTGTGTAATAGATCACGTAAACATGGTATATTTTATCGTTATGTGGACTTAAAATCGGAAAAATTTTACACTTTTTGGCATGAATAAGATTTAGCAAAGGAAACTCTATTTCCTGGATTATTTTTGTATGAAAATAAAATGGTATATTGAAAGGAATTTCCCCCAAAACTGCCAAATGAACTTTTCTTTTCAGAATAATTTTTCCAACCAACCCACTATTTAAAATTTTTTATTTTTAGGAACTTGGAGTGGTTGTTATAAAATGATTTCCCCTCAATACTGCAAAAACCGAATTTAGGGCACTGAGTATGATTTTCCCTCCGACCCTGAAATGTCGCCAAATAACAGTTTCGGGTGGGGGAAAGAGCAGCCCCATACCCAAAATCCTAACTATTGTGGTTTTGGAGAAGAAAATGCTATTAACTGTTAGCTGAAAATTCGTTTTAGAATGTAATATAGTGAAATATTATAACATGGTTTGTGATTTTGGCCTTGAGAGCCCTACACCTCAGTGATGACGTTTTTGACACTTCTCTGTGCTGTACACTGATTGGATGACCGCCAAAAGTACAGAAAGGCGCTGAAAACTTAAAATGGCACGTCAAACGCTATGTTGAACTCGAACATTTACTCGAAAAAAACAGTAAAATGTTTGGTTCGAGTTCGAGAAAATCAAGATGTTGGACTCGAACTTAGCTTTTCTCGAACGGCTCAATCAACATTATTCCTGAAGGGAGGTTCATACATATGGGGGATTCTACACGCTTTAAAACTATTTTGAATTTCTTTTGCGTGATCATACATGTCACCCTTAGTGAGCTGTTCTGTGTTAGTAAGTTGAAGAATATATGTAAGGATGGAATAATTTATCTACACAACATTAGCCTGCAGGTTATATAGATGCACACTTATACTTTAGCAAATATATAAGTAGATATCATTAAGAGGTGATGAATTAGTCTTTGATTATATTTTTCATTCTAATTAGGTCGATTTATAGCTTAGGGTAAAAAAACTGCATCAAACACTACCATATGCATATATGTGTCCACACGTGTTGAACGTAAAAGGGTTTCCCAATGTTCTTAAAAACTTGCCTAGCGTCTAACACTTTGCTAAAATAAAAAAAATTAACCAGGACCTTACCTCTCCTGCTGGACCTAACATCTCCATTTCAGTGGTGCCAGAGCTCCAGTGTCCCTTGCTGGTCCTTTCCCAGTAACATTATGTTCATAGCCCACATGACTGTCAGCCTCAATGGCCACAATGGCCACATGCATACAGACAGTTATTGATTTACAGTCAGATGAGCCATGAACGGGATGTCACCAGTCAAGTATTAGCATGGAGCATCAGCGCTCTGGCGGAACATATCATATAGGTTATACTACCTGTGCTGATGACAGCACAAGCTAGTGACTGACATGCTGTTTCCAGTGCTGTGTCCCTTATGCTATAAGATGTAGGAGTATTTAGTGCTTCACTGCTGATTCAACCTATTACTGTGAATAGATAGAAATCTGTGAATAAAGGTCATGTAGGTGGGACTAACTGTGGGTGGGCAGGGCTAAAGCCTGCTCATGAATAAACTGGACTCATCTCTGGCAGAACAGGTTGCAAACTGACAGATTTGAGTAGTAAATGCTCTGAAACTGCTGCATCTTACAAAATAAGGGATACAGCGCTGAAAACAGCAGGTCTGTAACTAGCTTATAAGGACAGCATAATCTATGGGACAGGTTCCCTTTAAGTACTGGTTAATTTTTTATTTTAGCATGGTGAGGGGAGGGAGGACAAGAGCGGTAGGCAGGTTTTTAAAGTATTGGGAAAACCTTTGAGCATCAACATATGAAACTTTTTGTAGGAAAAGCAAACCCCTTATTATATCTTGCATATGCAGCATTCAGTAAGTACTAATTTGAAACAATGAGTCATTGGGTATTTAATTCTGTTGTGGTAAAGAGTGTAATAATAGTAATGAATATATATCACCTGGTAGAGTTTTTATCTTACTTTGTAAATAGTCTTTTGCAATGTATTGGAGTGAAACTCTTATCTAAATTTATATCTGCAACAAGAAAAAAATATTTGGACACAAATATCCCTCACGGACATGAGTTACCTCTCTCTCTGCTCTTACAGGCTGTACCAGTGGCCCAGATGGTAATGTAACTCCCTGCTGTGTTTGTTATCTTAAAGACAGGAGCTTGTTTACATTACTTACTGACAAGCTTTAACCCTTAGAACTCTGCAGCCTTGAGCATTGCAGTTTATAAACCTCCAGCATTCATGTCACTCTAACAATATGAGCTAGAAATAGCAGAGGAGATGTGTCAATCACTGCTGTAACTACAGCCTAACAATGAACCATGAGCCTGAAGTTAGCAGTAGATTTGTAAAACAGCATGTTGAGACAACCTCTTTAAGGAACAGTGTGCTTCTAGCCAATTTACTTCAGCTGAACAGAGCCGCAATACCAAAAAAAACAAGGTCAGGGGGAGTTTTCTATGTTAAACGTATTTTTTAAGACTGTATTTTGTTTTCTGTGCCGTTTTTAACGCAGATTCTAAAATCATGCAGTTTTCACTTTCTGTTCTGTAGGAATCACTTTTCAGCTTTCTCATCTTTATGATCACAGGCATAATGAATAAAGAAAATTGATAGCAGTGTATAACTAACACTGGATCCACCACTGAGAATAAGTGATAGACAAAAGCTTCCCTCCACCCTGCAAAGTAGCCTCTTCACAGGTCACAGCAACATCCAGAACACTTTTCCATAGTAGTCAGTGATTCATCTCTACACTACAGGCTTCTATGGTTCTTGTGGCTGCAGTAAAGCATATCTGTAAATGTTGTAAACAGCAACTCAGGTGTGATGCTGCCTCCATTATCATGTACAATGTCATCGCTAATAAAGCGTTTCAGATGTGATTGGGTTTTCAAATCAAAAATCAATTGCAGATAAAAATATCCAGGATTTATTTAAATGCAAGCATTGAGAGACAATAGCAGATACAGCATCCAAAATATCTGAATATCTCCACTCAAGTTCATGATTTTATAGCCCAAAACCCCCCTTTTCTTCTGCAAAAATACATCAACCAATTTAAGCCATGAAATAACTAATTCCTATCCGCTGGTTTGAAAACACGCTAAACCGTATTCTTCTAGTTAAACAAAAACTCTTGTTCCTTGTTCTACTCTTAAAGAGTAATATTTCATTCCTTTGAATAGGCCTATCCAGACCATATGTTTTCAAATATTAGGCTATATAATATATATATATATATATATATATATATATATATATATATATATATATATATAATATATATAGTCATTATGCACTGGATGAGAACAGAGAAAAAATTATATATATAAAGTATATAAAAACCATATAATATAAAAATGATAAAATTACCATCACAACAGAAAATAAAATATAAAAAATTAAAAACCAGACAAAAAAACCAATTACATGCAAATTATCTAAATTATCTATCAATAACTGGTATTAGTTACTAAAAAATAATATAGGTTATACAATTCCTTTAACTTGTTATTGCATAACTAGTTAAAGGAAATGGAGTTAAGTGAATAATGGTAACAACTAGTATAGGGGTTAATCTTGCCTAGGTGAGGACCCAGGGTGTATGACTGTTTCCCTGTTGACCTAGGGTAGTTAAAATAAAAAAAAATGACATGTTGTTCAAATTATGGTTTTATGTTGAATATATTTTTTTAATTTTGCTTGTCAGTATCTGTATTTAATTTAAATCCTAAAATCATGCAGATTTTATTCTGGCCACTAAGATGAGTAGCGGCTCACATTTCTTGTTCTGTAGCCATCACTTTTCAGCAGTGTACTCATTATCATCACAGAAACGATTACAATTAAGGGTAACACCAATATGTAGATAATACTAGATCCACCATTAAAAATAGGTGATGATCGTTACTTACCCTCTTGCCTTTCTACATAATAACTTCTTCCCAGGTCACAGAGCATGCCTAGAAGTCAATAAGTCATCTGTTCACAGGATCTTATGCTCAAGCATATCTTTAAATGCTGTTAAAAGTCAAGATGACATCCCCCATAATCTTGTATATAGAACAGTATTAAAAAAATCTGCAATCAGAAAATAAAAGCAGCTAAGAAAGAATATGTATCATTACCTCTTTTTGATTAGTAAAAAAAAAAATGGAGACATATCCTCTTTAATGCTCATTTCCCTGGTGGTCTAAGGTAGTGTAGGAGTTAATCATTGGTTCCCTAGTGCGGAGGTTTTCAACCTCTTTTCTGCCATGGACCTCCAACTACTGTCCTATTTTGATGGGGACCCCCAAAATCTTGGTAATCCAACTAATTGGTAGCATTGTACCCGATGAAAAGTGTGTACTAGATGCGCTTTAATAGTAAACTACAAACATTACAGAAATAATGTATCGTCTGAAATGACTACAGTCATCACAAGCTACAGTTAGCGTTGTTCAGTTCAGTGTGGTGGCTGTGCCTGTTTATCACTGCACAGTATGTTCCAACATTGCTCAATGTTCCACAAACAAACACGTATCATCTTCAATGTACAATAATGATACAATCAATGATAGAGGCAATAATTATTAAAAGTAAAACTACATATAATAGAGACCGTTTCATGTAATAAAAAATAATGTGAATGGAAAAATATTGAATTAAATAATAAATTAATTTAAGAGCAAAGTTGCATACATTTATATACACATAGGGCGACATGTTAGAAAAGTGGCGTTTCCACGCCAGTTTTAGATGCATTAAATCAGTGTAAAGTGTGTGTCACGGTCCGTGCCACGTTCCTGTCCTTACGCTGCGGCCTCTGCTGCGAAACGCAGTCGTACCTATGTTCCTATCGCAGATCTGGTTCCTGTTGCAGTGTCGCTGTGAGCTCTCCTGTAGCCGCTGCTTACTCACCTGTGATTGCTGTGCGCCTTTCTCTTGCTGGCCATGCTGCTCCTCCATCTTGGCTGCTGCCCTATTCCTTGTAGCTCTATAGAGGGCGGCGGCCACATCTTCCCTTCCTTTATTCCCACAGTGTGCAGCGGGGTTGGGCTTCCTCTGCCAGTCCCCTTCCCCCTGTGGGTTTATAAGCCTGCTTCTCCTCACACTCCTGGCCTGTTCCTGTTGTGTCATGTTGTCGCTTGGTGTAGGCTGTTGTTCCTGTGTATTGTCTTCTTGTTGATGTCCTTGTGGTATCCTCTATGTTTGGTTAGTCTCCATGTTGTTTTCCATGTGTCTGTCTGCACCTTTGTCTGTGAGCTTCTTTGCCATGTTAATGCCTTAGTTCCTAGCTTGTTTCTGCTGTCCCTGTTTCCATGTCTGTGAGTTTCCTTGCCTTGTTCTCTGCCTGTGTTTGTGCCCCGGTCATGCCTTGTTCCCTTGCCTGAGTCCTAGCCTTAGTCTCTGATCTTGTTCTGGGTGTTGTTTCCAGTCAGTCTGTTTTGTGCCTTGGCTTCTGTTTAATCTTCTTGTTTGGCATCCGTTTAGTCCTGTCTGTCTGTTTGTTCTGTACCTGCACATATTAACTTCTTGTCTGCTTTGTCTCTGTTCCTATTCTGTTGGTGCCTAGCCTTGGCACTTCTGGCCGTTCTGGTCAGCTGCCACTGCCGGGGACTGCTCTGAGGTAGCACCTGGTGGCTGTTGGGGTCAGTCAACCTTACCATCAATGGCTCTGTGAAGATGCACATGCCCGATGGCCACTTAGTTACGCCACCTCGGAGCAAGCCCGGCAGTGGTCCAGTGGGTCCACTACCCACTTTCCCTGCTTGCCTGTTACAGTAGGATCAGGCCATGGACTCCGCTGACATTTTGTCCTCTGTTTTTTGGTCCATGTGCAGGTCTTGTTTTTGGCTGTCTCTTTATGTGTGTGGGAGTGTTTTTTCTTTTTTGGCAGGTCTTTTGGTGTTTGGGAGCTGCTGGCTACTACCCGCGTTCTGAGTCCCCGTGGCTTAGGGTCTCGCCCTGAGCCTTCTGAGTCGCCGTGGCGTACGGGCTCGCCCTGAGCCTTCTGAGTCCCCCTGGCTTACGGTCTCGCCCTGAGCCTTCTGAGTCCCCCTGGCTTACGGTCTCGCCCTGAGCCTTCTGAGTCCCCGTGGCTTACGGTCTCGCCCTGAGCCTTCTGAGTCCCCGTGGCTTACGGTCTCGCCCTGAGCCTTCTGAGTCCCCGTGGCTTACGGTCTCGCCCTGAGCCTTCTGGGTCCCCCTGGCTTACGGTCTCGCCCTGAGCCTTCTGGGTCCCCGTGGCTTACGGTCTCGCCCTGAGCCTTCTGGGTCCCCGTGGCTTACGGTCTCGCCCTGAGCCTTCTGGGTCCCCGTGGCTTACGGTCTCGCCCTGAGCCTTCTGAGTCCCCGTGGCGTTCGGTCTCGCCCAGAGCCTTCTGAGTCCCCTGTGGCTTACTGCCCGCCCTGGGTTCCCCTCCCATTTTGCCTAGTGCCCCGTTTGTTCCTCCTGTGCACCTCCATTTCCTAGGTATTCCCGGTACTGGCTGTGTAGCCTGTAGTTGGTTTTGGGGTTGCCCCCGGATTGTTTCGGTCCCCTGACCTAGGTGGAATTTCCATTTTGTGGATTGGAGGAGGAGGAGGGGGCTTAAGGAGGTGGGTACTGTCACGGTCCATGCCACGTTCCTGTCCTTACGCTGCGGCCTCTGCTGCGAACCGCAGTCGTACCTATGTTCCTATCGCAGATCTGGTTCCTGTTGCAGTTTTGCTGTGAGCGCTCCTGTAGCCGCTGCTTACTCACCTGTGATTGCTGTGTGGCTTTTTCTTGCTGGCCATGCTGCTCCTCCATCTTGGCTGCTGCCCTATTCCTTGTAGCTCTATAGAGGGCGGCGGCCACATCTTCCCTTCCTTTATTCCCACAGTGTGCAGCGGGGTTGGGCTTCCTCTGCCAATCCCCTTCCACCTGTGGGTTTATAAGCCTGCTTCTCCTCACACTCCTGGCCTGATCCTGTTGTGTCATGTTGTCTCTTGGTGTAGTTCGTTGTTCCTGTGTTTTTTCTTCTTGTTGGTGTCCTTGAGATATCCTCTATATTTGGTTAGTCTCCATGTTGTTTTCCATGTGTGTCTGCACCTTTGTCTGTGAGATTCTTTGCCATGTTATGCCTTAGTTCCTAGCTTGTTTCTGCTGTCCCTGTTTCCATGTCTGTGAGTTTCCTTGCCTTGTTCTCTGCCTGTGTTTGTGCCCGGTCATGCCTTGTTCCCTTGCCTGAGTCCTAGCCTTAGTCTCTGTTCTTGTTCTGGGTGTTGTTTCCAGTCAGTCTGTTTTGTGCCTTGGCTTCTGTTTAATCTTCTTGTTTGGCATCCGTTTAGTCCTGTCTGTCTGTTTGTTCTGTACCTTCACATATTTACTTCTTGTCTGCCTTGTCTCTGTTCCTATTCTGTTGGTACCTAGCTTTGGCACTTCTGGCCTTTCTGGTCAACTACCACTGCCGGGGACTGCTCTGAGGTAGCACCTGGTGGCTGTTGGGGTCAGTCAACCTTACCATCAAAGGCTCTGTGAAGATGCACATGCCCGATGGCCACTTAGTTACGCCCCCTCGGAGCAAGCCTGGCAGTGGTCCAGTGGGCCCACTACCCGCTTTCCCCGCTCACCCGTTACAGTGTGCCAGAAATTCCGATCTGCTCAAAAATCTGGCATCAGGTATACCTTGCATATTAAACTTAATGCACCTAAAAAAGCGCATTTCGCCTTATAAGGTGCATTGTGCAAAATTGCTGCAAATAGCATATTATTGGTAGCCTCAATATGCGCATCCGGCTAGAGATGGGCGAATTGATTCTAACGAAGTGGACTTCGTTTAGAATTTCAGGAAAACTTCGGTTCTGAACGAAGTCGAAGTTTGGGGTACTTCGGGTGAACGAAGTGTGCTTTTCATTGATAAAATGGCTGCGAGCACATGGCGTTACATGGGGCAAAGAACTCTGGGAGGAAGAAGGGCATAGCCTGCATGACATGTGCAGAGATGAAGCCAATCAGAGACCGGCGGGATTCTGTGACGTCACCGCACTATATAAGTCCGGGCGCGACGCTGGGAGCTCACACTCCTCTCACTGTACTGATCAGGGAAGGTGCTGCTGCGGCTGATAGCTCTTACTGAAGAACTGATTTTTATACAGCGATTTTTGTGGGGTGTCTCAGCTTGTCTCAGAGACTGCTTCTCTTAACGTTCTATTTCTGATTTTTTTGGGTATTGGATCTGAAATCCAGTGTGCGTCCACTGCAGCTGCATATACATTTAAATCCTATCTGCTCACAGCACATTGAATATCCAAGGGGGATCTAAGCCAGTTCCTGTTGTATTCATTTAAAGAAACAGCGTTTTTACAATACAAATACCACTTCATTTTTGGCTGCTCAATTCTTTGGCGCAATTTACATCCAGGGGTTAATTAAGCGTTGTTTTTCAGCTGTGGTGACTCCAAGAAACCGTCATTTTCACCGCCAAAATATATACATTTTTCCTGTAGCCTAATTCACAAGCAAAGGTTAATTACAATTTTATCTCTTGTTGTGTAGCGTAAAAAACACGGCATTGTAACATGCTACAAAGCTAGTAGTTTGTGGTGGCTCAATTCTTTGGCGCAATTTACATCCAAGGGTTAACTAAGTATTTTTCTGCAGTTGCACTCAGTAAAAGAAACTTTCTTTTTCACCGCCACAGAAGAAATTCTGTAGCATAATTCATATCCCAAAGGGTTTTTTAAGCCTTTACATTCAGTAAAAATACACAGAGTTTTTTTAAAAGGGCCCTACAATAAATTTTTCCCGCCTTTTTGGAGCGTAATTTATTCCCAAGGGTTACCCAATTTTTTTTTCGGGGTTTATTTGGAGTAAAAATACAGGGTGTATATTTAATATAAAGATTCTTCACCAAACGGTCGTACATTTTAGAAAAAACGTATGTCAGACAGAGAGGTGCGGGCTCTGCACCTGGAGTGGCAGTGGCAAAAACATCCTAAACAGGCCAGGTCGCGCACGAAAGGGGGACTCGCAGAGGGGTACTGGGTGGGCCAGAACCCCCGCTGTATCTAGCGGCCGGTGTTTTTCAGAAACCCCAAGGGTTCTGATTGGGGGACTAGGTATCCATTTCCCTCCAGATGACATTGAAAACCCCCAGCCAAGGTGGTGGGAACGTCAGACCAACCCTTATTGGCTCCCCGGGAGCGGGTCAGGGGGCCCTCACCTGTCCTCACCCGCCTCGTCCCATCCGGTTCCCCACCCAGAGATTATATGTGGTCGGGGCTCAGCGCCACTATATAGCGAGGATGAACAATTTGAGGAGGGCAGCGCAGCTATTGGCAGCAAAGAAAGGGGGCCTTTATCCCTGCTTTTGAAGTAGGCGGAAAAGTTAGATTTTTGAGGTGGCAGGGGGGTCTGTTGTGGGGGGTCAGCCTCTGCTCCCAAGCCCGGTGATGAGGACATCAGTGACGATAAAACGAAAATAGATGATGATGTAGCGACCCGTTTGGGAGCCGGGTGAGCAAGGGGGCTTCACCATCTAGGAGAAGAGGGGTCAGTTGCGCGGCAGGCAGCGGCGCACCCAGCAATGGGTCTTTTGGGCCCGGGGTTGAGTCACGGGTAGCACGTGTGGGGGTGGGGAAACCAAGCGGCCCCCCGGGTAAAAAACCCGCTTGCGGGCCCAAAAAAGAGGGGCACGGGGGGCTCAGCGAGGCAAGCGGCGGTAAAATCCGATATGGCGGTGTGGCAGTTCTTTGAAAGACCCCCGGTGGACCCAAAAATTGGGTTATGTAGAATCTGTAAGCGAAAGTGAAGGTGGCCAGGGAGCAAACTTTTGCACAG
The DNA here is from genome assembly GCA_025379985.1 of Phyllomedusa bahiana. Taxonomy (NCBI): domain Eukaryota; kingdom Metazoa; phylum Chordata; class Amphibia; order Anura; family Hylidae; genus Phyllomedusa; species Phyllomedusa bahiana. The sequence goes on from JAODAL010040167.1 coordinate 32,819, forward strand.
GGCCCCTGCGTCAACAAGCGCGCACCATCCGGGGCTTGGAGAAACGGGTCAGAGTGGGGGTCCTACTGCCCGCCGCAGCAGAGCAGGCGGCCCCCGGGGCCCATCCATGCGCCAGTAAAGGGCCCCACCACCTCTGCAAAGGGAGCTGTTTCTTTTTACTCATCTCCCGGTCCAGAGCTCCTGCTCCTCGCTAATCATGGCGCCGCAGACGTTCGCGGCGATTCAAAGAGAAAACAGTTGCGTCCAACATCCTAAGGTGTAGAGCGACCGTTTCCCGTCCAATTTTGGTGCTGCAGTCCCCCCCTTTCCAAAGGGTGGATCTGCACCATTCAGGAACTAATGGCTTGTGCCGACCCGGAGGGATTCAACCCGTAATTTCTTTTAAAAAAGGGGCCAGCACTCATAAATATGTAAACAGAAGGGGGGCCAGCCCTTGGGCTTATCGGTTTTTCCAAGGTGCATGGCAGCTGGTGTCTGGGGCGTAACTAGGGGTCAGGGCCGTACTTTCCCTTTTACCCCCACTGGGTGAATGTGTTGGGCCCCAGGCACACCAACAATTGGACAGGAGACCCCGCTTTCCCTCCACGTTGTCAAACTGCGGCCCCTCCCCAAAATTGCCTCCTCCTCCTCCACCACCCCCACCATTCAGCCCCACAAGTATGCTCCATCTACCAATGTGTAGGGCACAGCGTGTACGCAGTTCTACCTGGTTGCTCGGCGAACGAATCACACAGGGGGGAATGCCCGGTCATGCAGCAAGAAATCGTGTGGGGCTTTCTCCGCGCCAACTGAAAGGGAAACCTAGTGAGGCAATGGGGGCATGGTGCCCGCGCTGACCGGGGGGATGGTCCATGCACCTGCATGGCGCAGTGTTCAATTGGTTTGAAAAGGTTTCCCTGAAGTTTTCCCACGATTTCAGAAGTTTGAAAATGGCAGGAAACTGTGCATGCATTCATCCCATTCGTACAAAGCCAGGAACACCCCCTCGAGTTGCAGTGGAGAAGGCCTCCCCCAACACCTTGTATGCGTGTTTCCACCCGTTGGAATTCCAGCCCCACATGTTGGACCGACTGTATGAACAGAGAAAGGCCATTTAAAGATTTTTTGATGATCCAGGGGACAAGAGTTCTCCCCCTGTGTAACTTGATGAGCCGTGGCAGCTAAAGGCGACACTGCCGTTTGTTGAGGCCATTTTTGGGGGCACGTTTTTGTCAGTCGCCAGGATAGGGATGAAAAAGTCATTTCCACTGCTTCATGTCCTGGAACAGATGCTGAAAAATCTGTTGGGCAGGGGATGGAGAGTGGCGACTACATCTCGGCCACATGAGTCCCTTTAGGACTGAAATGGAGGAGGAGGAGGGGGCATTGGGCAGAAGCATTGTTGGTAAATAGTGGATTTTCTACCCCAGGTGACAAGAGAGGGGCAGGGGCAGCTGGAGGAGGTAGATGGAGATGAGGAAGACGAGGCGATGACCCCCAAGCACCGTGGGGAGTTACAGGGGGAGATGGAGGCAGGGAGCCCCCCGAGCCTTGTGCAATGGCCCGCGCATGTGATTTGCCTGGTAGTGACAGCCGAATGTCCTCCCCGCGAGGGGGATTCTGGCTCTCCACCCTATTGGACCCTCGCTCCCCTCCAAAATGGGGCCCCTTTTTTCCCCCCTATTGGAGGGGGGAAAACTCAAATACTATAGGGAAATCCTCCGTATCAGTTGGCCCTTCCTTTTGCGGCTCATCCCCCCCTCTGACCGGTTGACCGGGGGGTTCTTCAGAGTCACGTATACTGCCCGCGGACGGGGGAAGGTGGGGGGGGGGGGGTCGGGCAGTACCACTCCCCAGCAGCAACCCAAGTCTGGAGTCACTGTGAGAGCTTCCTTCCCTACTATGAGGGGGCAGTCGCCAGCAGAGGGCCCCGGAGCAGACCCCAAAACCAACAGGTGGTGGCCTACTTGGAAAGCACTCGCCACCAGTTAGAAGATCCGTGGACTACTGGGCCCAAATGGATGTGTGGGCCCCAACTTCCGAGTTTGCAGTGGAGAAGCTGTCCCGCCCCCAATATGTGGGATCAGGTGGGTGTTCGTGCGGGGGGGCCATCTTACCCCCCAAAGGGCAAACCCCTTGTCCACGGGAAAAGTGGACGATACCTTTGTCGATGAATAGGCGTGGATCGGCCAGGATTTCCCCACACCCAAAGCCTTTGGGTCAGACTCATCAGCCATGACGCCCCCCAAACGTGGAAATGAGTCTGGGTTCAAAACTACCTGCCTCCATATTCTGATGCCGCCACCCCCCTGATGCCACACATCGCTGCAGTTTCTCCTTCTGGGGGGGGCCCCCACCCATTTTTTTTTTTCCCGGGCTGGGATTTGCCACCCCCCTCCACACCTGTATTGTACTGTCTGACCTCTGTGCTGCTGTGGCTGCTGCCGTGACCTCCCACGTTCATTGTGCACTCTCTGACCCCTGCTGTTGCTCCTGCCCCGTCACCCACTCTCTGTCATTGTGCCATCTGTGGGCCCACTATTTTTGCCACCCCCAGAATGGATTTGCCCCTTTCTGACCTCTGGCTGCTGTGGCTGCTGCCGTGACCTAGCCGTGTCATTGTGCCCCTCTGTGGCCTATTCCTGTTTTTGCCCCCTCCAGAATGTCATTTGCCATGTCTGACCTCATGCTGCTGCCCCGTCACCTCCACTCTCTGTCATTTGCCCCTTGTGGCCCACTCCCAGTTTTTGTCACCTCCAAATGTGTTGTGCCACTTTCTGACCCCATGCTGTGTGTGGTGCTGCCCTGACCCCCCCATTGTGTCATTTTTCCACTCTGTGGTTATTCCTGTTTTTTTCCACCCTCCGAATGTCATTTTTGCCACTGTCTGACCCCATCTGCTGTTTGGCTGCTGCCGTGAACACCTGTGTCATTTGCCACTGTCTTGACCTTTTGCTGCTGCTGTGGCTGCTGCCGTGACCTAACACTCTGTCATTGTGCCACTCTGTGGCCTTTTCCTGTTTTTGCCAAACCCCGATTGTCATTTGCCCCTGTCTGACCTCTGCTGCTGCCACCCCACCTCCACTCTTGTCATTTTGCCACTCTGTGGCCTCTCCGTTTTTGCCACTCCAGAAAGTCATTGTGCCATGTCTGCCTCATGCTGCCCCCCGCTACCTCCCCTCTCTGTAAATTTTGTATCAGTGGGTACTACTTTTTGCCACCTCCAGAATTCATTGTGCCACTGTCTGACCCCATGTGTGCTGCCGTGACCTACCACTGTGTATTGCCACTGTCTGACCTCATGTGCTGCTTGGGGGGGCTGCTGCCGTGACCTACACCTGTGTCTTTTTCCCTTGTGGGCCCACTCCTGTTTTTGCCCCCTCCAGAATGTCTTGTGCCACTCCCTAAACCTCAGTGCTGTGGGGTGCTGTCGTCACCAACACTGGTCTTTGTCCCACTCGGGGCCCTATTCCGTTTTCACTCAACAATAAATGGTATTTTCCAAACTATATATCACCCTACCATCCCCTTTTTAAAACGGAGATCCGATCCTTTCCCATATTCAGTAAAAATCAGGTGAATGTAAACTTTAAAACGCATTTATTGACTTTTTCTAACATATGCTATACTTGCAGTTTTTTTTTTCATTAGTATGCGTTTCTTTAGACAGATAGCCATGGTAGTGGATACACCAGCCCGGGGTTCAGACTTATCAGCAGTTGCATACATGGCCTTCCCCCAACTTTGATGCATACCATGACAGGCGGGCCAGCGCAATCGCGGACTTTGGGAGAAACCCCCCCCTTTTTCAACGCCTGTTTTTTTTTCCACCTCCAGAAGCATTTTGCCACCTCTGCCTCTGCTGCTGGTGCCCGTCACCCCCCTCCTGTCATTGTGCCCCTCTGTGGCTACTCCATTTTTGTCACCCCCAAATGTATTGTGCCACTTTCTGACCTCATGCGCTGCTGTGGCGCTGCTGGACCCCCACACTGTGTCATTGTCCCACTCTGTGGTTCTCCTTTTTTCCCCCTCCAGAATGTCATTGTGTCACTGTCGACCTCATGCTGGCTGTGGCTGCGCCGTGACCTACACACTGTGTCATGTCCCCTGTTGACCCCATGCTGCGCTTGGGGTGCGCCGGACCTACACACTGTGTCATTGTCCACCTGTGGGCCCATTCCTTTTTTGCCACCCAGAAGCATTGGCCACGTTGACTCAGCCCGCTGCCGCCGTCACCTCCCCTCTCTGTCATTGTGCCACTCTGTGGCCTACCCAGTTCTTGCCACCTCCCGAAGTGATTGGCCACTGTCTTACCTCATGCTGCCCCCCCCGCACCCCCACTCCTGTCTTTTGCTATCCCTGGCCTACACTGTTTGCCACCTCCAGAATT